>PVJS01030962.1:0-23743 GCA_004027185.1 Glis glis | reverse complement strand
AAAAAAAAAAAAAAAAAAAAAAAGAATAAAAATAGGGCCGGGCGTGGTGGCGCATGCTTGTCATCCCAGTACTTGGGAGGCAGAGACCGGAGGATCCGGGTTCGCGGCCAGCCTCAGCTACTTAGTGAGGTCTCCGCAACTTCGTGAGACCCGGTTTCAAAATAAAGTATAAAAAAAATAGGTCTGGGGGTGTAGCTTAGTGGTAGAACGTCCCTGGGTTCAATCCCCAGCACCAACACATACAAGCAAAACAGGACTTGTTACTTGAATTGCAGATAAATATGGAATACCTTTTTATTTTTTATTTTTTTTTTTTGTTTTTGCGGTACCGGGGATTGAACCCAGGGGCGTTCTACCTCCGCGCTACACCCCCGGCCCTAGTTTTTATACTTTATTTTGAAACCGGGTCTCACGAAGTTGCGGAGGGCCTCACTAAGTAGAGAGAGAGAGAGAGAGAGACAGGGAGAGAGAGAGAGAGAGAGAGAAAGAGCTGAGGCTGGCCGCGAACCCGGATCCTCGCCTCCCAAAGTACTGGGATTAGAAGCGTGCGCCACCACGCCCGGCATGGAATACCTTTTTAGAATACTTATGTCCTGCACAATATTTGGAATATAGTTAGAATTTAAAAACCCTACTTGCTGTTGTTTTGAATCTGTAGATTTGAACCCAGAGTTCAAATCTAACTGCAAATCTTGCATTTCATCTGTCAACCACGAAGCATTCAAAAGCTGGGAGGACTGGGGTGTAACTCAGTGGTGGAGCTCCTGCCTAGTATGTATGAAGCCCTGAATTTAATCCCAAACACAGGGGGAAAATAAAACCTGTGGATACCTGGCTCTGCCGGCCTCAGTTTCCTCAAATCTGACCTGGAAAACTCTATTTTCTGGTGAGATGGCGCCACCTAGCGGTCCCTGCCACGAGGACCGCCTCCTGGCTGCAGTTCCGCAGGCGCCCGGCAGGGGACGCACGCGCCCCACGGAGCCTGCTCCCCTCTCCTCCACTCTCAAACCTTTGCTGGGCACCCCAACCTGGACCCCCGACACCCGGCTGGAAGCAGGACAAACAGAACCACATAGTGAATTTCCGGGTCCTAAGTTCTTCTGTTTTGAGGGTCCCTTTGATGAGAAAAATATTTAAAATGACATTTTATAGCCAGGCGTGGTGGTGCACGCCTGTAATCCCAGGACTTGGTAGGCTGAGACCGGAGGATCGCAGGTTCAAAGCCAGCCTCAGCAATTTAGTGAGGTCTTCTGCAACTTAGTGAGACCCTGTTTCAAAATAAAAAATAAGAAAGTAAAAATAAAATAGGGCTGGGAGTGTAGCTCAGAGGTGGAACACTCCTGGGGTCAATCCTTAGTAACCCCCCAAAAGATATTTTTTGTGTGTGTGTGTGTGTGGTACTGAGGATGGAACCCAGGGGCATTCCACCTCTGAGCTCCATCCCCAGCTCTATTTTTCATTCTTTGTTTTGAAACAGGGTCTCACTAAGTTGCGGTGGGCCTCACTAAGTAGCTGAGGCTGTCCGCGAACCTGCAATCCTCCTGTCTCAGCCTCCCAAGTACCGGGATGACAAGCATGTGCCACCACGCCTGGCTTATTTTTTATTTTGAAACAGGGTCTCACTAGGTTGCGGAGGGCCTCACAAGGCTGCTGAGGCTGGTCTTGAACCTGCAATCCTCTTGTCTCAGTCTCCCAAAGTACTGGGATGACAAGCGTGCGCCACCATGCCAGGCTCCAAAAGATATTTTATGACAGCACTGGGATAAAATTGCATATAACTTAGGCTGGATTATTTATTATATATTCACTATGATTACAGTCTGAGGGGTTTCCTTATGTCTTTTATTTTTTGCAATTCTGGGGATGGAACCCAGGGCCTTGGGCAGCAAATGCTATATCACTGAGTTACGTCCCCCCAAACCCTTCTTATTTTAAAAGAAATTAAACTCACATTTTCATGGGTGCTGACCTCCTGTCCCTAACATCAATAAATTCAACCTCCGGACAGGTGTGACTGGTAATAGAGGACCCAGCTTCAAGGCGAGGTCCAGCATCCTCCTCCAGTTTTTAAATTATTTGCGGTACTAGGGATTGAACTCAGGGGCATTCTACCTCTGTGCTACAACCCCAGCCCTTTTTAGTTTTTACTTCAAAACAAGGTCTCACTAAGTTGCTAAGGCTGGCCTCAAACCTGCAATCCTCCTATCTCAGCCTCCCAAGCTCCCAAGTACTGGGATGACAGGTGTGTGCCACCGCGCCTGGATTACTGTGGGTCTTTTTTTTTTTTTTTTTTTTTTTGGTACTGGGGATTAAACCCTGGTGCATTCTACCTTTGAGTTAGATCCCCAGCCCTATTATTTATTTATTTATTTATGGTTCTGGGGATTGAGCCAGGGGCATTCTACCTCTGAGCTACACTCCCAGCCCTATTTTAATTTTTATTTGGAAACAGGATCTTGCTAAATTGCGGAGGCAGTCCTCGAACCTGCGATCCTCCTGTCTCAGCCTCCCAAGTACTGGGATAACAGGTGTGTGCCACCATGCCTGGCTTACTTCGGGTCTTTTAACTCAGGGGGGTCTGGGTGAATTTTTAAGAGGGTGCCACCCTACCTGGGGAGAACAGGTTGAGTAATTGACTAGGGTTGGATGAGGATCAGGCTCAAGTTTTGGGGCTGAACGGGTTCCAAAGCCCACAGGGAAGCCAGGCGTGGTGGCGCATGCTTGTAATCCCAGTACTTGGGAGGCGGAGACCGGAGGATCTGGGTTCCCGGCCAGCCTCAGCTACTTAGTGAGGCCCTCTGCAACTTCGTGAGACCTAGTTTCAAAATAAAGTATAAAAAATAGGGCCGGGGGTGTAGCGTGGAGGTAGAACGCCCCTGGGTTCAATCCCCCGGTACCAAAACAAAACAAAACCCACAGAGGCCTCATACGATGGTCTGTCCAGGAAACCTTATAGGGCTGGGGTCACTGTACCCATTTTACAGCTGAGAGACAGAGAGATCTGCAATGACCTAAATTCCCACTGCTGTTCACCGCCCCCCAACACACACACACACACACACACACACACACACACACACACCATACACACACCCTGCAGGTGGCAATGGGCATCCCGGGGAAACAGCAGAGCCAGCGAGTCTGTGTATAAATTCCCAGCTCCCTGCCTGGGCTAAAAATAGGAACCCCCTCTCTGGAGGCAGCTGTGGAGGCTTCGGCCCCTATCCCGCTGGCCCCTGGCCTCCGGGGAAGCTGCACCCACCTAAGGAACCACAGCGCCTCCCTGCGGTCCTGCGGGGTAATTAGTCCTCTGTCTTTCCCACTCTCCCACCTCTTTTTATTCTTGGTGGTACTGGGGATGGAACCCAGGGGCATTCTACCTCCGAGCTACACCCCCAGCCCTATTTTTTATTCTTTATTTTGAAACAGGGTCTCACTAAGTTGCGGAGGGCCTCACTAAGTCGCTGAGGCTGGCCGCGAACCTGCGATCCTCCTGTCTCAGCCTCCCAAGTACTGGGATGACAAGCGTGGGCCACCACTCTAAGCGAATGAATAAGGGGTGAATTAACAGTAGCCCGTTTTGCAGAGAGAGAGAGAGAGAGAGAGAGAGAGAGAGAGAGGTGAGGTATTGAGAGGCCCACGCACCTGCCCCGCAAGTGGGGAAGGGGTGATTTCTGATGGTGCACCTCCACCTTTGGAGGGAGGGGGATTTCCTGAGCCTAGATGACCGGGGAGGGGGGCTGGCTGGCTCTGCAGGGCCGATCTCTCCACCCTTAACTGGAAGTGATTCCAAACTGCTCCCCCCTGGGGCAGACGCTCGTCCCTCCCTCGGGATCGGGGTGCACGGGGCGGGGGGCGTTCAAACGTGCTTGTCAGTGGTGCTGGGGATTGAACCTGGGCCTCTGGCCTGCCGGATGAGCAGCCACACCTGAGCTGCTGGGGTGTTTAACACCCCCAAAGTGCAGGTTGCCAGCCACCCGCTGGCTTTAGGACCCCGCCACCCTGCACCCAGATGGTTGGGCTCCTGGCTAGACCAGGGCTCCAGCGTGGCATGCTCCCTCCTCGTCCAGGTCCTCCGGACCTGTCTCCGGACGCGGGCTGTCAGGAGGTGGTTCTGCAGCCAGGACTCCACGCGGGACTGCGGGGCGCGCATCGCACCCCGGCGCAGAGACCCTGCGCTCCCCGAGACCCCCCCTCGGGCAGGGCCCTGGCTCCCTCCGTCTGATCTCGCCTGTCTGGCTTCTAGTGACAGTCACCGCTGCTCAGGGCTTTCTGCCCATTTTACAGACGTGGAAACCGAGGTTCTGGGGTCAAGTCACTCTCCCCGGGATGGCTCAGCCCAAGGGGCGGAGGTGCAACTCCAAGCCCGGTAGGTCCAGTCTAGGTGTCAAGTAAAATAGGCAGAGGGTCCCTGCCCCAGGTCGGTTTCGGGTCCCCCCCCCCCGCATGTCCGAGAGAGCGAGGCCCGGACCCCCCTCCCCCCCAACCTCAGGCGCTCCCAGTCCCGCCCACGCCGTCTGCGCCCTCTGCGCTCCTGGCCGGGGCGCGCACTTTGCCCACCGTCCCTAAGCAGGGGGCGGGGCGTCCCGCGGCGCTGTTCCCCTTCCCTTTTATTATTTATTATCATTTAAAGGGGCCGCGACCTGAAAATTTTCCGTCCGCTCTCTCCCCCTCCCCAGCCCCTCTAGGCTAGTTGTGTGTCGTCCGGACGATCGCGGAAGGCCGGGGGGCGTCCGGGGCAGAGGGAGGGGGCCTCGCCGGAGCCCTCCCGCGTCCCGGGCTGCGGCGCTGAATCACCGGCGAGGTATTTGCATCTGAGAGCGATTTGTCACCCGGTGATTTGTCTGCGGGGCGTGGAGCGCCGGGTGGGGGAGGGGCGGGGCGGGGGGCCGGCCGCGCGCGGGGCGCCTCGTACCAATCCGGGCGGAGGGGGGTGTAGACGCGGACGCGGCCGGCGAGTCGGTGAGTAGGCGCGCGACACCAGCCCGACGGGCGGCCGGGAGGCAGCAGCGCGCACCGGCGCCCGGGAAGCCGGGGAGCCCGGGAGGCCAGGCAGGCCGCGGGCATGCGCCCCCCGAACCGCCCCGCGCGGTAAGGCCTTTTTGCAGCCGGGGTTCCGGCCTGGGGCTGCGGGCGGTGCGCCCTGGAAGCCGAGGAAGGGGTCCCCAAAGTTAGGTAGAGGCGCGGGGGACGATCCTGGGCTGAGCCGGCCACCCTGGCCGGTCGGGGTTGGGACGATCGCCCCTGCGCTGGACCTCCCAGACCTCACACCGTACCACACTGCACCCCGGCGCCCGGGGCCACGGGGGTCGCTCGAGCGCGCTGCCCGGGACCCGGCGGAAGGAAATGAGCCTCTCCACGCGCGCGCACGAGGGGCTGCGCTCCGCGGGTTTATTTCAGCTTTTTCTCCCCAAACCGGGGGTTCATTCGCGAGCCCCGAGGGTTCCCGGGGGACCCTCCCCAGCCTGGCGCGTGAACTTGTGCAGTGTCGCTCCAGCGCTGCTCGGGATCCCACGCTCGGGGGGGGGTGGGCTCGGGTCCCCGGGTGCCCAGCTCCCCGTCCGAGGGAGGGGGTCCCAGGGAAGAGCCCCTTCCCCATTTCCAGCGCACCCCGGACACAAAAGCGGGCGCAGGAAGCGCGGGGTGCGCGTGTGTCAACTCCAACGTTCGCGCCGGCCGGGCGGCGGGTTTGTCAAATATCTTCCGTTTTTAGCCGCTGGGGCCGCAGGGGTACCCCCCCCCATGCAAATCCGCCGCTTTCCAAGAAGCCTTTGAAATCCGGACCGGGGGTTTTTGTCGTCTTGCTGCTGCTTCGGTTTTGCTTTTCTCACTTCCTCCGGGCCCCCCTCCCCATTTTCTCAGCCCCCTCCCCAGCTCCCGGCCCCTCCCCCCTCTTTCCTCTGCGGAGTGAGGGGCCCCTTTCGCCACCCGCGGGCCCCAGCCTTGCACAATTCTTTAAATAACCGTGTTTTGCAAGGCCTGGCCGAGCGGGTGACCTCTCTCCCGAAGCATGGGGGGGGGGGAGGGTGTGGCCCCGGGCCCCTCCCCGCCCCCACTCCAGCCAGGTTAGCGACCCCCCTGCACCCTCCCCAGCCCCGTCGTCCCCGCCTGGGAATGCCTCTCGGTGGGGCTGTCATAAAGTGGGGGGTGGGGGCCGGAGACAAAGGACTCCTGGGGGGAGGGGTCTGCAGGGGTGGGCGTCGCCAGCTTAGGGTTAATGGAGCCCATGGGGGACCCGGGCCTGGCCCAGGAGCGCTCTGGGGGTTCCCACCTGCCCCCTCCACCCGGCCCCAACGTGGAGGCCTGTCCAGCTCCCCTCCCCCACCGGGCGACCCGGAAGGGTCATTAAACCCAGCAGGCCTGTGAGGGGGGGTGATGGGGAGGAGCGGCTTCCTCTGCCCTCTTCCTTCTGCCCCCCAAAGAGGGGGCGTTGCCTGGAGCGTTTCCGTGGGGGGGCTTGTCTTGAAGTTGTCAAGGTGGGGGAGGGGTGATGGGCTAGACCAGACGCGGGCAGAAACCTTCCCTCAGCATTTCGTGGGTCTGGTCCGGGGTGACCAGCAGCCCTGGGGGTGGGGGCGGGGTGCTGCCTTTGGAACCTCTGGAACACAGGCTCGCATGGTCACTCTCCAGTGCGGTGGCCCCAAGAAGGTCTTTGTACCCTGGGACCCCTGGGACCCCCGGCCCTCTCAGATAGACAGGGACACCCGGCCTGTGGGGAGGTGCCTTCCCTCGTCCCCATGGACTTTCCCCCTCTCCTGCCCCTCTGCTGAAAGCCCCAGGGGTCTGGGGGAAGGATGTCTGAGCAGGGGGCCCTGGGCTCCACAGGGTCCTGGACCCCCCCAGAGTTCACTGGGCTGCAGCCAGCTGCTGGCTGGGAAGCTGTCCCTGCCTCCCCCCAGCCCCCTGTCCTGTCTGCCCCAGGAGTTGTGTATGACCCTCGGGGTTCATTGGTCAGGTTGGGGGGATCCTGGACCCTTCTGTCTTGAAGGAAGATGGGGGAGCCTTGCCCCCCACTGTCTGCAGGCAGCCATCTGGGCTGTCACTCAGACCTGTTGGTTCTGCCTGATCTGTTTTATGGGCGGCCTGGGCGGGTGGGGGTGTGGCCAGGGCTTGGGTGGGGGGCCAGGGTGGGACCTGGGTGCTGGCGCTCACCTCTGCCAGGTCCCGGAACATCCGTGCCTAGAGCACTGGTAGTTAGAGTTGGTGGCATGCTGAAGGGCCCCCGGTGGCAGCCAGAGCCTGTTGCATTCTGGGACATTTGCCTTACTTGGGGGGGCCCCCCAGAACTGGGAACTCCAGGCTCCTGTTTCCCTGCAGAAGCTCTGTCATCACCCCGACGTGGGTCTGCATCCCAGCCCTGGTCTCCTCCGGCAAGGGGTCGCTGAGCCTCAGTTTCCCTAACTGGGACTTTCCTTCCCTGAGACCTGCGGGGCCTTGCTATGCACCTGCCTTTATGGTCATGAACTCATTTCATACCCACTTGGACACAGTGAATGGGGGGGGGGCTTTTATCACACTGCTTCACAGGTGGGGAAACTGAGGCAGGGAGGGGGAGTTGCTGGGCCCAGGGCTCGTATACAGTAAGCACTCAGTCTGCACCAGCTGTTGTCTCTGTTCATCTGAGAAGGGGAATTCTTGGGGCCTCCCTGGGCCAGGCTGCTCCAAGCTGGGCCACTCCAAGCAGTCTCTAGAACTCAGAACCAGAACCCGCGGGGACTCTGGGGTCTGGAGCCGGCTTTAGCCAATCAGAGGCCAGGAACACCTGGTCCCCCCCTGCTCTGCTTATGAAGCAATAACCCTAGATCTCCACTGTTTTCCTGCCGCGCAGACGGGAGGGGGACCCTCCAGCCAGGCCCGCAGGAGGGCAGAGGGGGAGATGGGGAGACCGCGGCCCTCCGCTCCAGGCCAAGGGTAGGCGTGAGGGACTTTCCCAGAGGTCTCTGCGGTCACACTACATGGGAAGAATGAGCCCCAGGGGCGCAGGCTCGGTCTGACCCCTTGTCTTGCTGCCCCCGCTCCAGGTTTCTGCAGACACGGGAGTGAATGAGCCGACTGCCAGCCGCTGCCTGTGGGTGACCGCGTGAGAAGGAGGCGCCCCCCGCCCGCCACTGGCATGCTCCGCCAGCCTTCAGCCTGAGCCGGCGGCCCCCGCCCCCACACCCCCGCCACCCTGCACTGCCCCAGCTCCCCCGAGGCCCCCACGCTGCAGTGCGGCCGGGCCCCCTCCCCGCAGGGGCCACCGCTGCCACCTGCCCCTGGTGCCCGGGGTGGCAGCGGCCCGGCCCGCAGGGCCATGAAATTGCAGGCCGTGATGGAGACCCTGTTACAGCGGCAGCAGCGGGCCCGACAGGAGCTGGAAGCCCGGCAGCAGCTGCCCCCTGAGCCCCCCGCCGGACCCCCGGCCCGGGCCCGGGCCACCCCAGAGGAGGACAGAGAGCCTGACAATGCCCGGATGCAGCGGGCACAGATGGCCGCGCTGGCTGCCATGCGGGCCGCCGCCGCTGGCCTGGGGCATCCACCCAGCCCCGGGGGCTCTGAGGATGGGCCCCCGGGCTCCGAGGACGAGGACGAGGACCCGGCCCGGGAAGGGCCCCCGGGCTCCCCTGCCCTGCCCGGCCCAGGCAGGGAAGGACCTGGACATGCCGGGGAAGATGAACGCTTCCAGGACATTGGCTTCGATGATGACCAGTGAGTTGGGGTGCTGGGCAGGACATCTGGGGGCTGTGGTCATCCGTGAGCCCCGCTCTGCTCCTCTGTAAACTGGGAGCCGGCGAGGGCCGTGGCTGGGGTCCCATCCACCGAGCGAGCTTGGGTTGGGCACATGTGTGCTCGGGAAGCGGCTAGAAACCAGAGACCAAACCTTTGTCCTCCCGGGGCTGACCTCGGAGAGCAGTGCGGGGTGTTAGAACCTTCCAGATGACGGCGGATATGTTCTCCGTTGTACCATCAGCGAGGGAGCTACTGTCAGGTGTGGCTGCTGGACATTTGAATTGTGTCCCGTGTGACCAGAGATCTGACTTGTTGCCTTTATTTCATGTTATCTAACATAGCATGACCTCGCCTCTTGTGGCTATAGAACCTCTGTGTTGCAGGGCAGATAAAACCCACAGTCCGGGCTGGGCCTGCATGCGCTGCGCGCTCCACCGTGGTCTGTGCGGGGGGCCTACTCACTGCAAGGATCCCAGACCCCAGTGATCTCGGGGGAGCCCACCCCTTTCTGGGAGACTTTTAAAGAACAGAGAAGCTAGGCCGGGCGTGGTGGCGCACGCTTGTCATCCCAGTACTTGGGAGGCGGAGACCGGAGGATCCTGGTTCGCGGCCAGCCTCAGCTACTTAGTGAGGCCCTCCGTGACTTCGTGAGACCCGGTTTCAAAATAAAGTATAAAAAATAGGGCTGGGGGTGTAGCTCGGAGGTAGAATGCCCCTGGGTTCCATCCCTGGTACCGAAAAAAAAAAAAAAAGAACAGAGAAGCTGGGCGCAGTGGTGCATGCCTGTAATCCCAGTAGTTGGGAGGCTGAGAAAGGAGGATGGCAGGTTCAAGTCCAGTCTTGGCAATTTATGGAGACCCTCGGCAACTTAGTGAGACCCTGTTTCAAAATAAGAAAGGGCTGGGGGCATAGCTTGGAGGTAGAATGTCCTTGGGATCAGTACCTAGTATGAAAAAATTAAAACTAATAAAAAAATAAAGACCAGAGGAGAAGAGGCAAACAGCCACCAAGAAAGTCAAGCAGGGTGCTGGGTGGGGGGTCAACTTTCAATAGAGGGAGTGGACTTACAGCAAGCATGGTGGAGGGAATCGACCATGCAAAGGCCCCGGGGCAGGAATATTTTGCTGGGATGATTTGGGGCCCAGCGAGGAAGACTGTGCAGGGGTGGAGGGGAGGCGGGTGCGGCTGCGATCTAAGCCGTGGTGGCACCGCACATCATTCTGGGATTTGCTACTGGGAAGAAAGCACATTTCCCCAATTCCCTGAGCGCACTGTGTTCACAAGCCCTGCTGCCTAAGCAGCTGGGGGCCTGCTCTCCCCTTTTTCAGACGGGGAAACTGAGGCTGGGGCAGGGGTAGACCTTACTGCGGGACTGGATCGAGCCCGTGTTCTCTCTCCTGAACGTGCCCTGTGCCCACCCAGGAAGCCAAAATGGGAGGAGGAAGAGGAGCTTGAAGAAGACCTGGAGGACGAGGAGGAGGAGGACGATTATGAGGACGAGGAGGAGGAGGAGGAGGAGGAGGAGGGGCTGGGTCCCCCAGGCCCTGCCGGCCTGGGTGCTGCTGGCCTGTTTCCACGCAAGGCCCAGCCTGCCCAGGGCTTCCGTGGAGATGGTGCTCCCAGGGCTCTGGGCGGCCCTGAGCGCCCGGGGCCCGGCCCTGCCCACCCCGGAGGGGCAGCCCACGTGGTCCCCCAGCTACAGCCGCCGGACCACGGGGACTGGACGTACGAGGAGCAGTTCAAGCAGGTGGGTCACACGGCGCCGCGGCTTGGTGAGGTTCAGGCTGGCTTGGGTACTGCAGCGGGGACCTGGGATGGGCCCAGGTCACCCCTAGGCCAGGCCGACTCGGGCCCTGCGAATTCCTGAGGGTGCCACCACTAAGATTCCTCCGGGGCCAGGCGTGGTGGTGCAAGCCTGAGATCTCAGTACTCGGGAGGCTGAGACAGGAGGATCGCAGGTTTGAGGCCAGCCTTGGCAACTTAGCGAGGCCCTGTTTTAAAATAAAAAATAAGGCGGGGCGTGGTGGCGCACACTTGTAATCCTAATACTAGGGAGGCAGAGACAGGAAGATCCGGGTTCGCGGCCAGCCTCAGCTATTTAGTGAGGCCCTCCGCAACTTAGCGAGACCCTGTTTCAAAATAAAGAATAAGAAATAGGGCCGGGGGTGTAGCTTGGAAGTAGAATGCCCCTGGGTTCAATCCCCAGTACCGCAAAAAAAAAAAAAAAAAAAAGATTTCTCCCTGTGGCTGGGGTGCACCGGCCAGTGCAGGGTACGGGGAACACCAGGCAAGAGGGGGATGTTTGGGGGGGGATTTCTGCAGGCCCACCCAGCAGGACAGGCAGAGGGGACCAGGTGTAAGAGGAGAAGCGCGTGGAGAGACGGAATAGTCGTCAGAGGCCAGGTGGTTGGACGGGGATCCGCGCGCGGTGCCCGTGGGCACAGGGGAAGGGCGTGGTGATCGGGGACGGGGCGCTGCTGTCGGTCGCATCGGTTGCGTGGAGTCCAGTCCTATCGGGAGCTGTGGGGTGATGCCTCATTGAGAAGAGTCTGGAAGTTTGAGCCGCAGGAGCAGGAGGCCGGGGACACATGGTATGGTGGCCCTGGGCGGCTGCCCAGGGGTCTCAGGGTGGCCTCTGGCCTGTGACTTCCAAGGACACAGCAGGAGCCAGGGTGTGTGAGGCTTGTGGTGGCCGGTAAAGCCTAAGCCAGGCTGGAGGGGGGGTCTCGGGGTCCACTGAGGGGCTTCCTGGACCCTGGGAGGGGCGCAGAGGAAGCAGGGGCCGCCATGGCCCGTCTCTGCAGGCGGCCGGGAGGAGGAAGTGGCCGGCTGGGGGATCCTTTGAAGTTGGGCCGGGCAGATGGAAACCAGATGGCGGGCTGGCCAGGCCTGCATTCCAGCCCTGGCCAGCTGGGCCCTGCCCCGACCTCCGGGTGTGGCCAGTGGGAACCCGCCTCCCGGCCCTGGACCGCAGGCGGCCCGTCAGGACGCTCTGAGCAGGGCCGGCCCCTGGAGATGGCTGGGGACTCCCGAGCTTGGAACGTGGCTTCCCGCCATGGCTGTGAGCCCCTCTGGGGAGGGGTGTGGGCCCTGCCCGGGAGACTTGGGGCCACAGCACCCCTCAGTCCCACCAGCCTCCAGAGGAGACTTAGGGTCAGGCCCCATAGAAGCACGCAGATGAGGACTGAAAGTTGGATGCACGGTGAGCGGGATCGAGCGGGGACTGTCGGGAGTGAGGGGACTCGGGGAGGCGAGCGACTGTGTGTGCTTCAGGTGGCAGGCACGGTGTGGGGGTTGACCCGCCACCTGCTCTCTGGGAGCTGCCAGGCATCCCTGGGACTGGGTGGGGTGTCCCCGCCTTCTGGCTTCTGGGCTGTCTTGGTGGAGCTGCCAGGTGGGCAGATAGCCAGCAGACGTCACCTTTCCTGGGTGCGACGGGCCACGCCCCATGCTTGGGCCTGGTTACCAGCTCAGGGGCCCAGCCGAGCTGGTCACACTGTCCTTCCATGCGGACGTCACACTGAGCCTGAGCTCCACCAGTCAGCCCCATCCTGCTCTGTGCCTCAGTTTCCCTCTCCCAGGGGAAGGGTACTGGGGGGGGGCTGTGATGCTCCAGGCCACAGTTTGCAGATAAACTGAAGCCTCAGCTGGGAGCGGTGGGGCATGCCTGTCATCCCAGGACTTGGGAGGCTGAGACAGGAGGATCGCAGGTTCGAGGCCAACCTCAGTTACTTAGTGAGGCCCTCCACAACTTAGTGAGACCCTGTTTCAAAATAAAGAATAAAAAATAGGACTGGGGGTGTAGCTCGGAGGTAGAATGCCCCTCAATTCAATCCCCAGTACCGCAGGAAAAAATAAAATAAAATAGGGCTGGGGGTGTAGCTCAGAGGTAGAATGCCCCTCAATTCAATCCCCAGTACCGCAGGAAAAAAAAAAGAAGAAAGAAATAAAATAGGTCTGGGAGTGTAGCTCAGAGGTAGAGCATCCCCAGTTCAATCCCTGGGATATAACACACACACACACATACACACACACACAACCAAAAAATACAAAACATACACACACATACAAAGAACTTAAGAGTGAATTCTGTTTATTCATTCACCTGATACTGGTGTCTGCCAGACGGACCTTCACCCCCCTGAAGTCACGGTCAAGCCCAGAGCGGGAGGGAGGACCCAGGACCCCCCTCACGCCCCCAAAGCTCCAGGCCGACGGGGGAGGTTCGGGGTAGCCAGGCTGGTCCAGGCAGAGAGAGGGCAGCCGGGATGGGGTCAGGTACCTTGACCCCGCGGCCCTCAGCGTGTTGAGAACAAAGGCTGACCACTCCAGCTGCTGTCCAGCCTGTGTGTGGGACGCCACAGGGCAGGGCCATCCGGAGGTTTATTCAGAGCTGAGAAGGGGAAACTGAGGCCAGAGGAGGTAGGGAACCTCAGTGACTTGTAGTCAGGCTGATTTTTTTTTATTTTATTTTTTTTGCGGTACTGGGGATTGAACCCAGGGGCATTCTACCTCGGAGCTACACCCCCACACCCCCAGCCCGATTTTAATTCTTATTTGGAAATAGGACCTCACTAGGTTGATGAGAGTCTCACTACTTGCTGAGACTGTCGTTGAACCTGCCATCCTCCTGTCTCAGCCTCCCAAGTACTGGGATGACAGGCGTGCGCCACCCCGCCCGGCTCTGATGTATTTATTGAGCACCTACTGCACGCAGGTCCCCCAGTGCCTACCCCCAGCAGCTGGTATTGGGATTGCACTGATGAGTGATAAAAGACGCGGGTCCCAAGGTAGCCGGGAGATGGGATGCAGCTGGTGGTGTTGGCTGGGGAGTGGGGAGGCCCCTTGGGAGGTGACATCTGGGCTGAGCCTTGTACGGCAAGAAGGAGCCAGGCGTACACACGAGAGTATCCCTGGCAGAGGAAATAGCCCATGCAGGGGCCCGGAGGTAGGCCTGAGCTTGTCATGTATGTATAGGCCAGATGCCAGCCGGGCGTGGTGGCGCACGCTTGTCATCCCAGTACTTGGGAGGCTGAGACCGGAGGATCGCAGGTTCAAGGACAACCTCAGCAATTTAGTGAGGCTCTCAGCAACCTAGTGAGACCCTGTTTCCAAATAAATAAAATCGGAGCCGGGCGTGGTGGTGCACGCTTGTAATCCTAGTACTTAGGAGGCTGAGACAGGAGGATCGCAGGTTCAAGGACAACCTCAGCAATTTAGTAAGGCTCTCAGCAATCCAGTGAGACCCTGTTTCCAAATAAATAAAATCGGGCCGGGCATGGTGGCGCACGCTTGTCATCCCAGTACTTGGGAGGCTGAGACAGGAGGATTGCAGGTTCGCCGCCAGCCTCAGCTACTTAGTGAGGCCCTCTGCAACTTAGTGAGACCCTGTTTCAAAATAAAGAATAAAAAATAGGGCTAGGGGTGTAGCTCAGAGGTAGAATGCCCCTGGGTTCAATCAATCCCCAGTACCACACACACACACACACACACACAAAATTAAATCAGTCTGGGGATGTAGCTCGGAGGTAGAATGCCTCTGGGTTCAATTCCAAGTACCACATAAAAGTATATATATATATATTTATTTATTTATGCCCGATGCCGCAGCCTGACTGGCTCTCCTGGAAGAAAGGATTGGAGGATGGCTGGAGGTTTCGGTGTGTTGTGGCGCACAGGGGCCTGGCCCTGCGGTCTGGGCCCAGTGGCTGGTCCCGGCCTCCCGCCCAGCTGGACAGGCACCTGTGCTGCAGCCGTGTCAACAGCAGTCCTGCCCAGCCTGCCCCGCAGATGCCGGGCCTCTGCCGGGGCCCTGTTGACTCTGGCGCCCGCCCCGCTCCCTTCCTGACACGTGGCGGCCCTGGCTGGCCGGCCGCCGCTTGGCACCAGCTCTGCCTCTTCCTCCCCAGTCTTGGCAGAGCCTGGGCTGACTTCCGCCTGCAGATCCTCGACAGCTGAGCGGTTCCGCTGTGGGCTGGCTGCGGGTCTGGGGGGCAGCCAGGCCGGGGAGGAGCCCGGTTCCTTGAAAACCAGGAACCTAGCCTAGCCAGGCGTGGTGGCGCACGCCTGTAATCCCAGTATTCCGGAGGCTGAGATAGGAGGATCCCAGGTTTGAGGCCAGTGCTTGGTTATTTAGCAGGATCCTGTTTCAAAAGAAAAACTCAAGCCAGGCGTGGTGGCACAAGCTTGTCATCCCAGTACTTGGGAGGCTGAGACAGGAGGATCGCAGGTTCGCGGGCAGCCTCAGCTACTTAGTGAGGCCCTCTGCAACTCAGTGAGACCCTGTTTCAAAATAAAGAATGAAAAATAGGAATGAGGGTGTAGCTCAGAGGTAGAATGCCCCTGGGTTTAATCTCCAGGAGAGAGAGAGAGAGAGAGAAAAAGAAGAAGGAGAGCCAGGCGTGGTGGCACACTCTTGTAATCCCAGTACTTGGGAGGCTGAAACCGGAGGATCTGAGTTCGCGGCCAGCCTCAGCTGCTTAGTGAGGCCCTCTGCAACTTAGCGAGACCCTGTTTCCAAATAAAGAATAAAAAATCGGGCTGGGGGTAGAGTTCGCAGGTAAAATGGCCCTGGGTTCAATCCCCAGTACCACACACACACACAAAAAGAAAAACTCAAATTGGCCTGGGGGTGTAGCTCAGAAGTAGAACATCTCTGAGTTCAATCCCTAGTACTGCAAAAATAAATAAATAAGTAAATAAATAAATAAATAAATAAATAAAAGCGGGAGCTGGGCTGCTCTGGGGCCCCAGTGACAGGCCCCGCAGGACGCTGCCTGGCCTGGGGCTGCGGCCGGGATCCGGCTGCGTCATGCCTATGATTACGATCTCAGCCTCTTGGCATGGGACGCACATCCTGGCGGCTTCCTGTCACCCACACGGCCACGCCTGGGCTCCAAGAGTAGCTGCTGTGGGATTTAAGCTGGCCAAGTCCTGATCCCAGATCTTTAGCTACTTCAACATTTGGACCTCGGATCCAGGTTCGCGGCCAACCTCAGGAACTTAGTGAGGCCCCCCCCGCAACTTAGTGAGACCCTGTTTCAAAATAAAGAATAAAAAATAGGGCTGGGGTGGAGCTCAGAGGTAGAATGCCCCTGGGTTCAACCCCCAGTACCCCACACACAAAAAAAATTGGGACTTCAATCTTAACAACTCAAATAAATATTAAACCAATTTCTTTTTTCCTTTTCTTTTTTGTGGTGCTGGGGATTGAACCCAGGGGCATTTTACCTCTGAGCTACACCCCCATACCTTTTTGGGTTTTTTTGTGGCCCTGGGGATGGAACCCAGGGGCCTTCTTCCGGGCTACAACCCCAGACCTATTTTATTTATTTCTTATTTGGAAACCGGGTCTCACTAAGTTGCGGAGGACCTCACTAAGTTGCTGAGGTGGCTTCAAACCTGCGATCCTCCTGTCTCAGCCTCCCAAGTACTGGGATGACAAGCCTGTGCCACCACGCCCATCTACCCCCCAGTCCTTTTTATTTTTTTGTTTTAAAACAGGGACTTGCTAGGTTTACTGAGAGTCTTGATACATTGCTGAGGCTGGCCTTGAACCTGTGCTCCTCCCGTCTCAGCCTCCCAAGTACTGGCATTACAGGCGTGTGCCACCAGATCCTTTTGAACCAATTTCAAATAAGTAAAAAAAAAAAAATTTAAAGCAGCTTTATTGTGATATATGACTTCTATGTATAAGTAAAACTCACCCGTAGAAAGTGTACAATTCTGAGGCCTGTGAGTGGTTATCAGGGCATTTTATGTGTGTAACCAAAACCTCAATTTTAAAACATTTTATCATCCCCCCAAATAAACCTTGTATTCTTTAGTTATTATTCCCAATCGCATTATCTCCCCAGCTCCCGGCACCCACGAATCCACATCCTGTCTCTGGGTTCATCTGTCCTGAACATTTGCTATCAATGGAGTCACACACCGTGTGGCCTGGTGTGTCTGGTTCTCCCATGGAGTGCGATGTCTTCGGGGTCCGTCCACGTTGCAGCGTGTGTCAGAGCTGCGCTCTTTTTCACGGCTGCGTGATATTCCAGCATGTGCGCAGACGCGGATGCAGGGACCCGTTCACCCTTGAACACTTGGGGTGTTCCCACCTTTTGGTGTCGTGGTGCGTTTAAGGTCTTGTGTGGACATGGGTGCTCACGCGTCTCTCTTGGACATGCATATACCTAGAAGTGGAACTTGTGGGTGGGTCGGTAATTTCATATTTACCTGTTCAGGGGAGCGCAGGTGGCTTCCTGGGGCGCCTTGCTGTCCAGGGTCGGCGACTCATTCCTCTGTGTCCTCAGCCGCATTCGTTGTTGGCGACTTTAGGTCCCAGCTGTCCTTGGTGGGGGTGGGGTGGGGTCTCACTGCATTTTGTGTGTGTGTGGTACGGGGGATTGAATCCAGAGGCATCTACCTCTGAGTTTACATCCCCAGCCCTATTATATCTTTTATTTTGAAATACGGTCTCGCGCCAGGCATGGTGGAGCACGCTTGTAATCCCAGTACTTGGGAGGTGGAGACCGGAGGATCCGGGTTCGTGGCCAGGCTCAGCTACTTAGTGAGGCCCTCCGCAACTTCGTGAGACCCGGTTTCAAAATAAAGTACAAAAATAGGGCTGGGGATGTAGCGTGGAGGTAGAATGCCCCTGGGTTCAATCCCCGGTACCGCAAAAAAAATAAATAAATAAATACATAAATGAAATACGGTCTCGCTAGGTTGCTGACAGTCTCACTAAGTTGCTGAAGCTGGTTTCAAACCTGCCATCCTCCTGTCTCGGCCTCCCAAGTACTGGGATTACAAGGTCTGTGCCACCACGCCCGACTTGCTGTCTTCCCAGTACTTGGGAGGCTGAGACAGGAGGATCACAGGTTTGAGGCCAGCCTCAGAAACTTAGCAAGACCCTCAGCAATTTAGCAAGATCCTGTTTCAAGATAAAAAATAGAAGCCAGGCATGATGGCGCACGCTTGTAATCCCAGTACTTGGGAGGCTGAGACAGGAGGATCGCAGCTTCGCAGCCAGCCTCAGCTACTTAGTGAGGCCCTCCGCAACTTAGTGAGACCCTCTTTCAAAATAAAGAATAAAAAATAGGGCTGGGGATGTAGCTCGGAATTAGAATGCCCCTGAGTTCAATACTGGTACTGCAAAACAAAAAACAAAAAACAAAAAACAAAAAACGAGCCAGGCTCACGCTTGTAATCCCAGTACATGGGAGGTTGAGACAGGAGGATCGCAGGTTCGAAGCCAGCCTCAGCAACTTAGTGAGGCCATCAGCAACTTAGCAAGACCCTGTCTCCAAATTAAAAAAAAAAAAAAAGAATAGGGCTGGGGGTATAGCTTGGAGGTAGAATGCCCCTGGGTTCGATCCCCAAAAGAAAAAGAAATGCAGAAATGACAGCTGTGGCCAATATTTGTCACTTAACCACAGATGCATAGCAGGGGACTGGGTCCTCACTGCATTCTATCAGGAAGGAACTATAGTTACCCCCGTGGTGCAGATGGGGAAACTGAGGCACGGGGAGATCAAGTCCCGTGCTCAGTCACACCAGGAGGGGTGCAACTCCCTCAGCCCTCATTAGCGTGGTCCTAGAGTTAGAGTGGACAGACGGGCATGGGAGCCACTGTCTGCGGGGTTTGGGGGTATCTGTGGGCTTTAGGGAAGTTAGGAGCCTTGCTGAGCCTCAGTTTCCCTCGCCTGACATGGAGGCTGTGAATCCAGGGCCGATGTGAGTGTTGCCTCATGACCGGGCCTCAGGACCCAGTGCTGGACCCTCCTCGAGCCGGGGCTGGACACGCCAGGCGGGCCAGGCCCCAAGAGACTTCTGGGTCCCGACTGTGACTTGGCTGTCACCCCCTGGAATTCCTGTGAGCAGGGTCGGGCCTGGTTAGTACTTGAATGGGACCCTTTCGATTCCCAGCAGATCCGACATGCATCTTCCTGGCACCAGGCTCTGGCACTCTAGAAGGTTCCATCGTGTCCTTTCTGATCATTTCAGCTTGTGTAAAGGTTTTATAAGTGATTGAAAATGCGCAGTCTCACTTTGTGTGTGTGTGTGTGTGTGTGTGTGTGTGTGTGTGTGTGTGTGTTATACTGGGAATTGAACTCAGACATTCTACCTCTGAGCCACACCCCCAGCCCTATTTTTTATTCTCTATCTTGAAACAGGGTCTCACTAAGTTGCGGAGGGCCTCACTAAGTAGCTGAGGCTGGCCGCGAACCTGTGATCCTCCTGTCTCAACCTCCCAAGTACTGGGATTACAAGCGTGCGCCACCACACCCCAGCCCTATTTTTTATTCTTTATTTTGAAACAGGGCCTCACTGAGTTGCGGAGGCCTAAGTAGCTGAGGCTGGCTGCGAACCTGCGATCCTCCCGCCTCAGCCTCCCAAGCACTTGGATGACAGGCATGCGCCACCCGGCCAGCTTCCACGGATGTGTCTTTATAAAGTCCGCTCTTGCTTCCAGAAGGCTCCTTGGCGGCATTCTTGCGGAGGGGGAGGTGGAACATGTCCACCAGGCCCCAGGGCCCTGCCTGACCTCCGGGCCGCTCCCTCCCGGTCACACCTGGTAATGTGCCTGCGAGGTAGCGGAGCTGTGACCTTTTGGCAGATTTCTCCCCTGTGCTGTTTTTCTTGTTTTTTTTTTTTTTTCTACACTGTTATCACCTCTGCGTCTGCCCGCCCAGGTTGAATGTTCTTTTTTTTTTTTTTTGTGGTACCGGGGATTGAACCCAGGGGCATTCTACCTCCGAGCTACACCCCCGGCCCTATTTTTTATTCTTTATTTTGAGACAGGGTCTTACTAAGTTGCGGAGGGCCTCACTAAGTAGCTGAGGCTGGCCGCGAACCCGGATCCTCCGGTCTCCGCATCCCAAGTACTGGGATGACAAGTGTGCGCCACCACGCCCGGCCTTCAGGTCGAATGTTCTGAGCCTCATTCCTTCCAGCTGCTATAGAGTTTTCACTGGTGGGGCTGGATGCCAGCGCATCCGTAGGCCTGCCTCAGTTGTTTCCTCCCGCAGACACTGGCCCCGTGAACGTCTCTGGGCTCGTGACAGTGGCCTGGGGCGCTGTGGGTGGGGGCTGGGAAGTGGCCCAGGTTTCCTCATCAGGAGACCCTCAGGCTTAGGAGCCAGAGCTGGACACAGCTCGGAGAGGTCAGGGCTGGATTGGAGGAAGGGGATCGAGGGCAAGCTGCCCACAGGAAGGGGCATCGGAGCCAGGGCCTTGCGTGGTATGTAAGAGCCGGGCATGGTGGCTCACGCCTGTCTACTCAGTACTTGGGAGGCTGAGACAGGAGGATCGCAGGTTTGCGGCCAGCTTCAGCTACTTAGTGAGGCCCTCCAACTTCGTGAGACCCTGTTTCAAAATAAAAAGATAAAATAGAGCCAGGTGTGGTGGCGCATGCTTGTAATCCCAGTACTCGGGAGGCTGAGACAGGAGGATCCGAGTTCGCGGCCAGCCTCAGCAACTTAGTGAGACCCTGTTTCAAAATAAAGAATAAAAAAATAGGGCTGGGGGTGTAGCTTGGAGGTAGAATTTCTCTGGGTTCAATCCCCAGTACTGCAAAATAAATAAATAAATAAATAAATAAATAAGTAAATTAAAAGGGCTGGGGGTTTAGCTCGGTGGTCGCATGTCCCTGGGTTCAATCCTCAGTACCACGTACACACACACACACAAAGAACTTACCCTTTAGACAGAGAAGAGCAGGACCTGCTTTTTGGAACAATGTAGCTGCACTGTAAATTGGGAGAGAAAAGAGTGGCAGAAGATTCTGGAAAAGCAGGGTGGGGCTGGAAGGGGCGTGCTGGTAGGGTTTGGAGCCGGGGAGGTGAGAGATGCCGGGGACAGACAGCATGGCCGATGTCCCCGGCACGTGTAACTAGGAGGACGAGTTCGGAGTTCTCCGGTGGGGCAGGCGTGCGGGCAGAGGCTGCGAGCTGAGCAAAGGCCCGGAGGTGGCCTCTGGGTTCTGAGGGCAGCGACATGGGACGTGTGTGACCGAGCTGTTTGTCCAGCGGGCCGGGAGCCAGGGCCTGCGGGAGCCCGGGGCTGCCGTGAGCCGGGGCGGGAGGCTGTCTGTCGGGGAGCCCCTGCGCGGGGCAGCGCTGCCTCATCAAAGGCCCTGTGGCTGCTGGCGCCGAGCCAGCCGGGCTGTGGCGGGCCTGGGGAGGGCGCCTGCCCGCCAGCCCCTGGCACCGTGCCCCGGCCCGTGCCAGCCCTGGGAACCGCACTGACTCAGCCGGAAGAACCTTATCTGGCCCCTGCGCCACCACCCCGCCGCCAGGTCACCGCCGCGGGGTCACCGCCGCCACGGCCTGGCTCTGCACCCCGGTGGCCGCTGCCAAGCACCCGGCCCCACCCCACGCTTTCTAATAACATACGCGGCGGGCGGCCCAGGGAGCGGTGCCCGGCGGGCAGAGTGTCCCTGACCCGGTGCCTGGTGGGGGAGGGGCGTGGGGCGCTGCCAGGGGCAGAACCAGGGCACCAGGCCAGTGGGCGTGGGCACCAAGGGAGCAGGCAGGGGGCGTGGGGTCCCCTCTCCTGGGGCCCTGTGTGTCAGGGTTCTGTGTCGACTGAGCCAGTAAGCATCTTCGGGAGGTGGCGCACACTTGTAATCCCAGTACTCAGGAGGCTGAGACAGGAGGATCGCAGGTTCGAGGCCAGACTCAGGACTTCCCGAGCTTCTGTAACTGGTGCGTGCTGGTTTCCCGTGCATCTCCCAGGAGGACCCATCTGGCTGCGTCTTTTGTGTAAATCTGTCATCTCAGGCCCCTGTTGGTGTGTCCCCAGCTGCCGCCGGCTCGTGTAGGTCTTTGTGCGATCCGTGGGGGTATGGCCGCACTTTGGGTGTCCCTGTCTTGCGGGGATGTGTCGGTGAGCGTGGCCAACGTGTCTAGACACATGTGGTGGCTCTGGCCATTGTATCCCAGCCTGCACCTGTCCCTGGCCTCCTGCGTGTCCTCTGTGTCAGGGGCTGGTCTCCTGGACCGTTCTGTTTGCCTGAAGCCGCCGCCGCCACCACCCACCTGCCTCCCCCACCCGGGCCTGAGACCGAAGCTACCCCGAGGCCTGTTAACCATTAGCCTCCCGCTTGCTCCTGGAGTCGGGTCACCCTGGTCGCTGGTTCCAGTTGGCCACCCAGGAGCAGGTCAGCCCGCATTGCTGACGCAGCCCTGGCGACCACTGAAGCATGCACTGGCCCGCCGGCAGGGCTCTGCCCATTCTAGGCCTCAGTTTCCCCCATCTGACACAAAGGCCCCATTCCCATTCTCTGCCCCCCCTCCAAATTCTCTGACTCTTATCCCAAGCAGGCCACCCGGCCCTGGCAGCGGCCCCACAAGGGACACGGGACTCCGAGGGTCGTCCCAGTCCTTCCGCAGCTGCCCAGAAGGCCCATTCACAGCTGAGACTGTCACCAGGCCCCAGCCAGCTCGCAGCCTGGCTGGGGAGCAGCTGGGGTGCCGGCCCGGTGGGTGGGCACACGGGGGCGGGGGGGCAGCCCGCCCCTTCTGCATCTCCCTGGCTCCGCACAACAGAGGACAATTTGGGGTCACAGGGTTAAATGGTAACTAATCTGGCCATTGAAGGCTGCGGTGTGGGGCCGCGGCCTTGCCGGCGGTCAGGGCTGCTGGGCCAGGGTCTCTGGGGCCCCGAGGGGTGGCGGGGAGCGAGAGGAGCCAGTGCCTCCCGCCGCCCTGGCGGGCCATGGGCTGCAAGGGAGCCCATTCGGGCCTGGCCGCAGCGGACCCCCTCCCGCCCTCACAGACACAGGCGGGTTGTCACAAGAGAGACATCAAAATCACATTCCAGGAAGGACGCTTAACCCGGGATGACGTGCCCCCCTAAACTGAAATCCACCCGGAACCACAGAGCAGGGCCTTATTTGCAAATAGGGCCTCTGCAGATGTAGTAAGTCAGTCGCGAGGGTGGCATAGTGACAGGTGTCCCTATTAGAAGAGGAAGATTTGAGCCGGGCGTGGTGGCGCACACTTGTAATCCCTGTGCTTGGGAGGCTGAGACAGGAGGATCGCAGGTTTGCAGCCAGCCTCAGCTACTTAGTGAGGCTCTTAACAACTTAGTGAGACTCTCAGCAACTTAGTGAGACCCTGTTTCCAAATAAAAACAAATAGGTCTGGGGGTATAGCCCAGAGGTAAAAGGTCCCTGGGTTCTATCCCCAGTACCACAAAAAAAAAAAAAAAAAGGGAGATTTGGACCCAGATGGAAGAAACCGCCTTGTGAGGATGGAGGGAGAGATGGGATGATGTGGCCACAAGGGACACCTGGAGCCCCAAGAATAGGGAGAGGCCAGGAGGAGCCTCCCTGGAGCCCAGGAGGGAACGAGGCCCTGCACACACCTGGACCTCGGCCTCTGGCCTCTGCAGTACTGGGAGAGGAGACATCTCTGGGGTTTTGTGTTGGTTGGTTGGTTGGTTTTGGTGCTGGGGATTGAACCCAGGCGCATTCTACCTCTGAGCTACACCCCCAGCCCTTTTTATTTCTTATTTTCAAACAGGGTCTCACTAAGTGGCTGAGGGTCTTGCTAAGTTGCCAAGGCCACCTGTGAACCTGCAATCCTCCTGTCTCAGCCTCCCAAGTACTTACTGGAATTACAGGCGTGTGCCACTGTGCCTGGCTTCTTTTTTTTGCGGTACTGGGGATGGAACCCAGGGGCATTCTACCTCCAAGCTACACCCCCAGCCCTATTTTTTATTCTTTATTTTGAAACAGGGTCTCACTAAGTTACAGAGGGCCTCACTAAGTAGCTGAGGCTGGCCGTGAACCCAGATCCACCCGTCTCAGCCTCCCAGTGCTGGGATTACAAGTGTGCGCCACCACGCCTGCCTGTAATTTTTTTTTTTTTTTTTTGGTACTGGGGATTGAACCCAGGGGCATTCTATCTCTGAGCTACACCCCAGCTCTTTTATTATTTTGAAACAGGGTCTCCCTAAGTTGCTGAGGCTGGCCTTGAACCTGTGATCTTCCTGCTTCAGCCTCCTAAGTTCTGGGATCACAGGTGTGTGTTACCATGCC
>PVJS01030961.1:0-23746 GCA_004027185.1 Glis glis | reverse complement strand
CCTCTCCCCTATCTCCTCTCCTTTCCTTTTTGCATCTTAGAGTGATTTGATGCATATGCCTTAAAAAATTAACCAGGCATAGAAAAAAACATTTGAAAGTCTCACACAACCAAACACATTTAACAAAAATGCATATACTATCAAAAGTCAATAAATCAAAAAAAAAAGAGTATAAACATATAATCCAAAGCTTGTAGATAAGCACCAGAACTGAAAAGCAGAAATAATTCAAGGAGCTTGCACCCAGGGTAGTGAAACAGAAGGTAGAAAAAGGAAGTCATGGGAAACTTTTTATAAGAAGCCTTTTATTGATTTTTTAAAAATAATCCCTAACACATTTAACTTTGATAAAATTTAAAATTGCAAAGAAAAAAAGAGTAAATATGAAGATAAATGCTTAGACAGATAAACTAGTAAATGATGGAGCAGAAAATTAAACCAAGTTCTTTTTTTAAAGCATAAAATTAAAGGGTACAATTCTAGTTAATGTGATGGATAAAGTAAAGCTTAAGTAAAAAAATCTTCAATACTGTATGTTCCTTTATTTTAGAGAATATCTAGAAAGTTTGTGTTTGTGTATGGGGAGAATTAAGAAATGATGGTTTCAGGGAACAGAAGAGTTTGGAGTTTGGAACAAAAGTCAAGACATTTTGAGTTTTTAAAGAAAATGTCAACCAAAATAAGTAAGTACAGACTTCTAGGGAGATTATTAGTTAAGGTCTGAACTCTAAGCAACCTTGCAAAGGATAGTCCCCAAAGCTAGAATTTTGCTTTTTCTGGCTATAATTTCTGTGTGCTCTGGACAGGGGTTATTTGAAGAATGGTGTGCACTCTAGTTGGTTGGGTCTTCTGGTGCATCAAGGCTCATGCAATCCTGGTAATTGAGTATTTTGGATTCCATTCTGTTATGTTTGGGACCATCTATCTTATAAATAGCATATTCATATTTTTATTATTTGTTGATCATATACTATATTTACATACACAGCAAAGTGCACAAATCTTTCATACTAACAATAATTTTAACATATATACACACACACAACCACAAAACCACCATCCAAATCAGGATTTTGAATATTTCCAGGATCTCAGAAGTAGGTCATGTCCCTTCTAGTTGGTATCCCTCATAAGCAGCAGCCACTTTTCTATTATCATGTTATCTATTTCTACATCACCACAGATTGATTTTCTTTGTTTTGAGATTTGCATAAGTGCAACAATACACCACAGAACCTTTTGGGTCTGATTTCTTTTACCTAACATCATGTCTGTGTGATTAATTCATGTTACTGCATGTATTAGTATAGCTTATCTCTTTATTTACCATGTATTATCTGCCATCCCAAAATCCCCTAATAAATTTATCTATTTTATCGTTAGTGAATATTTGGATGATTTCTAATTGGGGCTTTTGTGAATTAAACTGTTATAACATTCTTGTACATGTCTTGTGTTGAATATTTACTCAGGGGTAGATATGTTATATAAGCATATATACGCTTAACTTTAGTAGTTATATGTACATATTTTTTGTCACTATCTTCTTCAAAACACCCATTTTTCATTGATATCCTATCTTCAAAGTTCACATAAAATTGATAACTTCTTTATGCTATTTTCCACATAGAATTTTCCTTTTATACATTTGACTTTTCTCTTCTCCTCTCTTTTTTCTCTCCCTTCCACTTGTTCAATCCTATTTTCTCCAATATCCATTTTTCTTCTCACTACGAGAAAGTGAAAATCATCATTTTTTGCCTTTTGTACTACTTTTGCCATGGGGCAAGTTTTTTTCAATGATTGGTTGAACTATTATTATACAAAGGAACAAATGTCTGGCTGGAGCTTTTTACAGTCTCTGAATTTTATAATAAAGTAAGGGTGTTATCTGTTGTCAACACTAGCCTACAATGGTAAAGGGAGCCCCTGGGGCATAAATTCAAGAGGTAGAATTTATATTAGGTAATATTTTCCTATTTAAGTATTGAGGCACTGTGTTAAGATATTGGAAATGTATGTTTTAAAATATTAATAGGTAATCAATGTCATTTGTTAAAAGTCAATAATTTGCTAGATTAAAATTGGACATCAGATTCTTAAATAATTACATTTAAACTGCTATATATTATTAAAGGGTAGGGACACTTGTATGTCTAATGGTGGGGAGGAGGAAGGCTGGAGCCATGTTGTGAAGACATGGTGAACTTCAGAGGTAGAACCATAGGGCATGGAGGGCAGCTGACACTCTTAAGCCTCCCAGTCCTCTAGAGTATGGAGCTTTGGAGATTTTGTCTGAGTAAGGCAGTGGAAGTCACAGAAAGTTTGAGAACCTGCTCTGTATCCTTCAGATGGGATTGCATATGGGTTTGATGTGGAGGCAATGCTTACACTGCTCCATGGAGACCCTCGGCATCCTTTATGATGAAAAATCTCTTTTCAGCTCTGCCTACAAGATGAAAGTGACTCTTTCTGCCCCAAAGTGTCTAAAGTAATTTTTCCATTACCAGTATATAAGAACAAGGACTGCTGTGATGGTTAATCTGGGTTGTCAACTGGACTGAATTAAGAGACACCTAGGATTTATGTGACGTCATGTGTGTCGATGAGATGCCTGACATGTGGAACAGCAGATCCAGGGGGAAGTCCCGCTCTGAATGTTGGCAGCACTATCCAATAGAATGATGACCAGATGAAATAAAAGGTGGGAGGAGGAGAAGTGTGAGGGGGAGAAAAGCTCTGTTCTTCCTGGATGAAGGTGCATCTGCAGTTGCCTGGAGATATCAGGCTTCAGCTCCTTTGTTCTTCTAACTGGAGTCTCACTGATGATTCTCCACGGATCTTCCTGGACTTTCCATCTTGGAACTGGGACTGCATCACTGGTCACTCCTATACTGAGACTCCAGCTCTTGGACCACTTGACCAGCTGCTGGTTCCTCTGGCTCTCTGGGAGCCACATGGGACTACACCACTTCTGAGTGTAAGTCCAATAGATAAATTCCCTATTGTAATATACATATCCTGTGAAATTTGTTATTCTAGAGGACCTTGACTAATACAACTGCTATGCCAGAGAAAACCAGTGGTTATGATAAAGGCTGATGGTTTCTATATAGCATATTGGAGAGAAGTAAATCTCTTCCAAAATCAATTAATAAATGCTCACAACAACAAGACAAAAAGAAAATACTAAGCAAGTACATGAGAAAAGTACTATGAACTCGTTTTTATCGGCTTGGAAACAATGCAGAAGTTATTCTGATTCCTCATATAATGTATTAAAAGAGCAGCAAGTAATGAATGAAAGCCCCTCTTTTATTCTGTATTTATATTAACTGGACTGGTAATTGTCCTTTTAGGCCCCAGTTTATGTTATGCTTTTATGTTATATTTGGCTGGATTCATATAATCTAACAAGTTCAACATATTGTATAAAATTACCTTTGGGCTATGTGCATAAGATATATATGAAACAGCCAGGCATGGTGATGCATGCCTGTAATCCCAGTACTTGGAAAGCTGAAACAGGAGAATCGTAGGTTAGAGGCCAGTCTCAGCAAATTATCAACACCCTCAGTAACTTAGCTAGATCCTGTTCCAAATAAAAAATGGCAGGGGGTGTAGCTCAGAGGTAGAGCACCCCTGGGTTCAATCCCCAATTACAACAAAAAGACATATATAAAACAAGTGATTTCATGTTTAGACTTGGGTCCTATTACCAAGATATCTCATAATATATGTATAAATATTCCAAAATCTGAAAATATCTCAAATAAAAAAATACTTTTCATCATAAGCACTTTGGATAAGTGATATTTAATCTGTATAATATTTGAATCATGCTTGCAATAATATGTTAAAAAGAGGTCTTTGAAGTTATTGTTTTGTTTGACATTCTGTTTTTGATAATTTGTAACAAAAATGAAGTGTTTACCAAGTCAAGTACTTTACAACTAGGTCAAATGTTCCCTTGGCTTGTCTAGAGCCTATCAACTTTTTAGGTTAATCCTAAATTCACATTTTCCTAGAATGAAAGTCTATCACTAGATACCTTTTTGAAAAATAAAATATCTGGAGATATTTTGCATTGTTTCCAAGCCAATAAAAATATGAAAGTCATTTTCTTAATGGCGAAAATATTAATTAACTTTTCAAACAAGATTCATATTATTTATTAAGATTTTTTTGCATCTATGTTCATCAGAGATAAGTCTGTAATTTTCTTTCCTGGAGGTATTTTTTTATTTGGTTTTAGTGTCAAGGTGATACTAGCTTCATAGAATAAGTTTGAAAGTATTCAATCTCTTTCTAGTTCATGAAATAATTTGAGGAACATTGGGCTTAGCTTTTCTTTTAAAGGTCTTGTAGAATTCAGCTGGGAATCTGTCTGGTTCTGGACTTTTATTTCTTGGAAGATTCTTTATTGCTGCTTCAATCTCTTTGCTTGTTATTGGTCTGTTTAGGTTTTCTATATTCTCTTGGCTCAGTATAGGTAGGTTGCATGAGTCTAGAAATTTGTTGGTTTCTTCTAGTTTCAAATTTATTGTAGTATAAGTTTTCAAAATAGTTTCTAATGATCCTCTGAATTCCCATGCTGTCTGTGATGGTACCTCCTTTTTCATCACTTATTTTAGTAAAGTGGGTCAATTTTCTCTTCTTTTGGGTTAGGTTGGCTAAGGGACTACTGATCTTATTTATCTTCTCAAAAAACTAGCAATTTTAATTCAAAACCACATCAAGAAGATTGTACATCATAACCAAGATGATTTCCTTTCAGGGATTCAAGGTTAGTTCAACATACTCAAGTCAAGAATGTAATTCATCACATAAATATAATCAAACACAAAAATCACATGATCATCTCAATAGATGCAGAAGATGCATGTGACAAAATCCAATACCCATTCATTATAAAAATACTGAAGAAATTAGGAATAAAAGGAATTCACCCCAAAATCATAAAGGCAATATGCAATAAACCCAAAGCCAACATCATACTGAACAGGGAAAAACTGAAAGTATTCCCCTTAAAATCAGATGCCCACTATTACCACTAATATTCAATATAGTACTTGAAATTATAGCTAGAGCAATAAGTTAAGAGAAGACAATTAAAGGGATACAAATAGGAAAAGAAGTGAAACTATTATGTGATCCTATATTTAGAAGATTCAAAAAACTCAACTAGAAAACTTCTAGACCTGATAAACAAATATAGGAAAGTAGCTGTATACAAAATCAACTTACAGAAATTAGTAGCTTTTCTATACCAACCATGTATCCACTGAAAAAGAAATTCAGACACAATTCCATTTACAATAGCCTCAAAAATAAAATACTTAGGAATAAATCTAACCGAGGAGGTACAGGACTTCTACAATGAAAATTATATAACACTGAAGATAGAAATAGAAGAATTTAGAAGATGGAAAGACCTCCCATGTTCTTGGATAGGCAGAATAAATATTGTCAAAAGGGACTTTGTATAAGTGAGGAGAAAAACCAGTAGAATAGTGGAAGGGGATTGTGGGAGGGGGTGGAGAGGGGGGAGAAGGAGAACTGATGAAGGAAATAGTTCAAATAATGCTATGTACATATATGAAGGTATCGCCACCACTCTTACTAATATGGATGGAGCGGGGTTGGGGGAGCAGGGTGGGAGCAAAACATACCAAGACTTGTGTGCATGTATGTTTGTATCACTTTGAATCCCACTATGATATATAATTATGCATCACCAAAAGATTTTTTTTTTTTTTTTGCGGGACCAGGGATTGAACCCAGGGGCATTCTACCTCACAGCTACACCCTGGCCCTATTTTTATTCTTTATTTATTTTGAAACAGGGTCTCACTAAGTTGCAGAGGGCCTCACTAAGTAGCTGAGTCTGGCCACGAACCCGGATCCTCTGGTCTCAGCCTCCCAAGTACTGGAATTACAAGCGTGCACCACCACACCCAGCTCAAAAGTATTTTTAAAAGATTCATATTATTTATGTTTTAACAAATGTCCAGATACTTGCTTTCTGTGCTCTATGCCAATAATGACTTTCTTAAGAAACATCCCAGTAAAGAAAAGATGGTGGAATAGAGGAAGACTGCACGCTTTGGTTGCTCCGAGACTTGGAACTCAACCAGTGGGAAGACTGCTTGTTGGCAAGAGAAGAAAAGCAGTCACAACTCAACAGAGGAAAGAGAGTTGAAACATCTTAGAATTGGACACAACACAGAGAGTAGAGGACTGAAAAGAGCTACATGTGTCTCATCTGGTAAGCACAGCAGAGGTGGGTGCCATCTTAGCAAGCCTGCATGGGAGCTGGTGGCTGCTGGACCTGCCAGCTCTCAGAGACCACTTCCAGCAAAGAAGAAGCAGAATCTTGTCAAGCCAGTGACTGTAGAAAATTATTATATTATCAAAAGCAATCACATTCTTCTCTCCATTCTTGAAATCTCAAGACTGAGACTACCCAGTGAAACCACCCAGAGAACTCCTGTGGCTGCAGCTGAGCTCATCCCTTCCTGTAGGGACCTGAGTAGTGTTCCTCAAATCTGTGAGTTTACAGACCATACCAGCAGTAGTCTGCATGGCTACAGGGACTTGCATGGCAACAAACAGACCCACAAGTTCTGTGAGTGGCAAATCATCCCTGCAGAGGTGGGAATGGGGCTACAGTCAGACACACAGAAAAGTGAATTAGCAGATGGCCCCTAGGAACACTCGGGAGGGTGGGACCTAGGGTTATCAGTTTGTTACACCCCTGCAGGGTCTCGAGCAATCACCACAAGACCACCAGCAGTGGGATAAAATAACTCAGTCAACTATGCCATAGGCTTAGAAGAATAAAAACTCATGCCTAGCAGTGTTTGGCCACCACAAGCACGCGGGCCAGAGGCCATAAAAGTCTCATGAGATCGCAGCTACCCAGAGCAGCAGCGGTGTCCCTGGGGCTAAATAACTGAGCCACCTAAACCCCAGGTTCAGAATTATACAATCTTTCCCTGCCAGAGCTTCACCTCTGAAAGCAGGGACTCCAGGGGTATCAGGCATTCACGTGATCCTAGCTACAGGCTGGGAACGCAACACTCTCTCTGCTAGCAGAGTTTGTGCCTGGTGATCATGCATGCCAGTGTCTAACAGGGCTCTATGTGATCAAAGCCAGCGGATAGTAGTGGTGTCCTTGGGCCATCAAAGCTCAGTTAGCTGGGCCTCAAGCTCAGAACAAAGTAATTTCTGACCCTGCTGAGCTTAGGACCAGTGACCACAAAGGTCTGCTGTGAAGGGTTTCATGGGTTTTCAACCAGTAGAGAATCAGTGCTGTCTATGGGGCATTAAATTCCAACCAGCAAGCTGAGGCTCTGAATGGAACATCATAGTCTCTGGCCCTGCTGAGGTTGGGCCTGGAGAGCACGGAGGCCTGCAGCCAGTCAGAGACTCCTGTTTGCCTGTACTGACTAATAACTATATCTTGTTAAAGAAGCTCTGGAGCCGGGCGTGGTGGCACACGCTTGTAATCCCAGTACATTGGGAGGCGGAGACTGGAGGATCTGGGTTCGTGGCCAGCCTCAGCTCTCTCTCTCTCTCTCTCTCTCTCTCCCTGTCTCTCTCTCTCTCTCTCTCTCTCTCTCTCTCTCTCTACTTAGTGAGGCCCTCCGCAACTTCGTGAGACCTGGTTTCAAAATAAAGTATAAAAAATAGGGCCGGGGGTGTAGCACGGAGGTAGAACGCCCCTGGGTTCAATCCCTGGTACTGCAAAAAAAAAAAAAAGAAGAAGTTCTGGGGGACAAACTCAAATGTCTGATTATATGAGACAGATTCGTAGAGGCAAATATATACCCCCAGCATAGGCCTTATTATAAAGGGATAACAAGTAGACATAGGACTGTCACACAAAGAGGAAAAGGATGCTAAGACAACAGAAATACATACCTGAGAAATCTGAAAATATAAGAATGAAGACCAATGAGAAACAAAATAAAAAATGCCAGGAGAATTCAGAATTTTGACTCTCAATACGATCAAAAGCCTCAGAAATGAAATCAGAGAACATGTACAGGAAATGAAAGAACATATGAAAAGAGAAATTGAGGCCCTAAGTAAGATCCAAAAGAGGCTTTGAACGAAATAAAAGAGACAATAAATGAATTAAAGACCTCAATAGAAACCACCTCTGGCAGACTAGACCACATGGAAAATGGAGTCTCACTCTTGGAAGATAGGTAATTCAAAATTACCACACAGTCAACAATATAGAGAAGACAATATGACAAAATGACCAGAACACCCAAGAAATATATAATAACATGAAACGATCTAACTTATGGATAATAGGCATTGAAGAAGGTCTAGAAGCACAAACCAAGGGCATTGGAAACCTCTTCAGAGAAATAATATCAGAGAATTCACAAAGATAAAAAAAAAGAGTTGGACTTCCATGTACAGGAGACATTCAGAACACCACCATGACAAGATTAAAGAACTTCTCCATGCCTCATAATAATCAAAATGACTAACACAGAAGCCAAGGAAAGAATCTTAAATGCACCGAGAACAAAAGAATAGGTGACATTCAGGGGCAAAACAATAAGAATCACTCCAGACTTCTCAACCTAAGTAATGAAAGCCAGGAGGGACTGGTATGATGTACTCCAAGTCCTGAAAGAAAACAACCTCCAACCAAGACTGCTATATCCAGCAAAGATATCATTCAAAATTGACAGAATAATAATAACCTTCCAAGACAAGCAGAAACTAAAAGAATTCCTGAATACCAAGCTGGCACTAGAGAAAATATTAAAGAAATTAAACACAAAGAAAAAAAAGAAAGAAATACCAGAACCAGTTAAGGGACAAATTCCAGGAGATGGAAAACTAAGTAAAGGAGATATAACACTATATCAAACAGAAAATATAACTCAAAATGACAGGAAATAAAATCATCTCTCAATAATAACACTGAATGTCAAAAGTCTAAACTTCCCAATTAAAAGGCATGTACTGGCAATGTGTAAAGAAATATCCCATTATTAATAACCACATGAAAAAAGAAATTTTTTCCTTGAAAGAAAAGATTAGGACTAGAGAATTTCAGGGTCACTATTGCAAGTAGCTGCAAAGTAATGCAGTTAATGCAAATTTAATCTCCTAATTATACAATCAATGCTATAGCTGATCCACATTATGAAAACTTGCCAGAAAAATGTCTGTGCTCAGGCACACGGTTACTCTTCCTCTCCATTTGCCTGTGTTCCCATTCCTTTGATAGGCAGCTAATGAAATCTATCCTGACCTGCCCTTTACAAAGAATAGAATACACTCAATACACTGGCAACATTCTAGCTATTATATGCAAATAAAATATTTCATTTTCTGGCCTTTATGGTCTGAGACAAAACAGAAAATAATAAGAGAACTTTCATATTTAGAACAATGAAGTTCTTGATTCGAACTGTTTTACAGTCTGTATTAGAAGCCAGCCTGTCTGCTATTGTCTGGTGAACTGACAGGGCCAGCCCACCAGGTGTCTATTTTACAAGGAGGGTACAGAGTGCTGGCACTAATTAGAAGTATTAATGACATGGAATCCATTCATGCAATGAAATATTATTCCAGTCAAAATGAACTTGTATCAATACAAATTTCAAAAATACATTAAGCATAAGAAAGCAGACTGCAAAAGGAGAAAGCAGAAGTTAGATGCTACTTTTTTAAAATTAAATAAAACACAAAATATTACCTATTGCTTGTTTTTATTCTATAAAATCATGGCCTAGAAAAATATACACTCATTTCAAGAGAGTGCTTTTCTTTGAGCACAAGTGCAAAGCTGGATTGGAGGAAGGTACATCAAATGTATCTGTAATTATTCTAATCATTAAAAATAAAACAGTAGGCTATCACAGGTTTGAGGTAGAACATTTCCTCAATGAGTCCTAATAATACTAGTGATGTAGGTGTCTAAATAGTCATTCAAAGTACAGTAATTATAGTTGTTGGCTCTTTGGTACCCTGATTTAGAGGTCTACAGGCAAAGCAAACATAATTACAACTAAAAGTTAATCCATAGGAACCAAAATGCTCTTAAATTTTCTCAACAACCGTGAATAACACAAATCACTCTTTGCTAATATAATTTAAAATTGAGGGGTAATTTTAAATTATTGTATCAGTGGATTAGATAAAAATGCACCTGGGGTTGCTTGTGAATTTTAATAGATTTTAAATGATCTAATCCTAGGGTGCATCCTGACAGGGATTTTAAAGGTAGCAATGGGAATGGAGGTGAGAAGAAAGTTTAGAAGTTCTCTATAACATTATAAAAAGCTGAATGGAGTCTTTCATGCATGTGTGAGAATAAACGTCTGTTTTCGATTTTTCCTGAAATCATAGTAATTATGTATGGAAACACTAACTCAAGCTATTTAGAATATACAATTGTCAGATTTTTAAAAATATTTGAATAATAAATTTCAAGAAAATCATTCTATAGTAGTGTTTTTGACAAAACTTTTTCAAAATATTGATTTATATGGAAAATAAGATTCTTAGTAATAAAGTAAATGAAAAAAATACGGATATACAGTAGTTTAGCCACTTTTTTTTAGAAACTGAGAACCTACAAGGTTTATTGCTGAGGTCACATAACTGGAGATGAGGTCTATTGTTACAGTCTACTTTGCATGTTAATATGTTATTGTCTTCTCCGTCAAAAGAGAAGATGGGACAGGAATTTCCCAGACTGACATGAATTTCAAGTAAGTGACTGACTGGAAATACAGTATCTCCCCAAAGAAACAAATTGATAGGCATATGGTTATGCTGCCTTGAAGAAAGCAATTAAAATATTTTCAGAGGATACAGAATGGAAATAGAACCAACACTCATTGAATATGTGCTACATATGCAGCACGTATGACTCTTCCATTATTTCGTTCATTGACCTTAACTTCCTCAACTTATTATTTTTATTCTCATTTCACAAATGAGCAAAATGAATAAATAGTTTACCTACTGTCACATGATAAATGCTGAGCTAGCATTTGGAGTCAGGTCTTTTTCTATACCTGTGTGGGTTCTGCATGAGCCAGGATCATTAGAACTTAAGAATCAAGCATTGATTTATAATTATTTTCTGCTATGGGCCCTTTTGGTACAGCCTAGAAGACTATGGAGTTCTCTTCAGAATCTTTTAAGTGCCTACAATAAGATTATGTATACATAATTTGATATATCATTGTATGTTTACACAATTCCTACAAAGGTGTGAGCCACTAGCAGAAAGAAATGGAAGAAAGGAAAGGCTTCATGAGAAGGGAAGAATCAGAAAGAAGTTCTCTGGTTACCCTTATTTGGGTAAGGAAAGGTTTCTCAGGGATATCTGATTTCTAGGTAATTAGTGTGAAAAGGCTGGGATCCTGAGCAGTAAAGAGCCCTGTAGGACCCAAAGTCTCACGAGTCCGCAGCCTGAACCTAAGAATGGAGGTGGAGTAGACCACCAAAAGTAATCAGAGTTAACAAAGTGGTTGGGTAACCTTATTTGTACCTGCCATTTACCTAAAGTGTAAGCAGCACAAGTCCTTACTCACTCCCTATGATAAGATTAGTCAGGAGCTTTAAGAGTGGTTGTTCTGGGTTACTGTGTCTAACAGAGTCTTCCAATAGTAGCTGTATTCATTTCCTAGTGCTGCTTTAACAAATTACACAAATTCAGAGGCTTAAAGCAACAAACATATTATCTTACAGTTCTGTAGTTCAGTAGTCCAAAATAGGTCTCACTGGGGGAGCATTAAGGTGTCAGCAAGGCGTTTTCAGGAGCCTTTCCTCTCACTTTTCTAGTCTTTAGAGGCTGCCCACACTCCTTAGCTAACGGCACCCTCCTCCATCTAAAAGCCAGCAGCACAGCATCTACAAATATCTGACTCTGACTCTCCTACATCCCTTTTTCTTTTTCTTTTTTTCTTTGTGGTACTGGGGATTGAACGCAGGAGCATTCTACCTCTGAGCTACACCCCCAGCCCAATTTTATTTTTTATTTTGAAACAGGGTCTCACTAAGTTGATGAGAGTCTCACTACTTGCTGAGGCTGTCCTCAAACCTGTGACACTCCTGTCTCAGCCTTCCAAGTACTGGGATGACATGCGTGTGCCACTACGCCAGCCTTATCTCCCTTTTTCACTCACAAGAACCTTTGTGATTACATTGGGCCCACCAAGACAATCAAGAATCATCTCCCAACTTTAAACTCCTTAATTGAAACCATATCTGCAAAGTCCCTTTTGTCATCTAAGGTAATATATTCAGGTTCTGGGCATAACAAAGTGGACATTTTTGAGGGTGTTGTATTATTCTGACCAGCACAGTGGCACTTCTGTAACTTCATCAGAAAGACATTTCCAGGGAGTACTCAGATCTGAAATTTTTCAATTTATAACCCAAAGACCATGGTTCCTCTCACCTACATAGCACATAATGGCAAATGAGTAGCCACTTCTCAGCATCTGGTTGTTCGTTCAGTTCCCAGCATGGGAAAACCAAAGACCCCAAGATCCAAAAAAGCATGCATATCTACTTATCTACTAATGCATGCAAACTACTTATCGTAGTTTGAATCTGGGATGTCCCCCAAGGGCTCATGTGTTGATGGCTTGGTCCCTAGAGGTAGGACTTGGGGAAGTGATTGGATCGTGAGAACTTTGATCTCATCAAAGAACTGATGTATTGATAGATTTATAGCCAAATGGACCACTAGGAGGTGGTGGAAATTATATGAGGTGGGACTTAATTAAAGGGAGTGGGTCTTTGGGGGTGTGCCCTTGGGACTATATCTTGTCCCTGGCCCCTTCCCCTCTCTCTTTCTCTTTGCTTCCTGTCTGCCATTAGCTGAGCAATTTGCTCCACTGTGCCTTCTCCGCCATGATGCTCTGCCTCACCACAAGCCCACAGCAGTGGAGCTGACTGACCATGGACTGAAACCTCTGAAACCATGAGCCAAATAAGTATTCCCTCCTTTAGGTTATCTTTATCAGGTATTTTATTTTATCACAACAATAAAAGTGAACACAGTACTGTAGTAAATTAAAACCAGAATAATCTTCATGAGGCCTTTGAGTCCACCCTCTACCCCTTCCTCCAGTTCTGATCTCCCTGCTCCACTTTGGTACTCTTTTGTAATCTGACCTTTCACCATCATTTAACATTAACTCTAGCATTTAACATTTTATATCGAATCTATCTTTTTAAAAATGTGTTTTCTCCACTAAAATGGGAGAGAGCAAAGACAGTATCTTTTCTGTCTGCATATTAGTGAGGGTTCACTAGAGTAACAGAACTCACAGGATATGCATATGGTAAAAGGGAATTTATTAAATCATTTTACAGTCCAAAGCTGTGTAATCCTAAGTGGTCACCTGCACACAGAGAGCCAGAGGAACCAGCAGCTGGCTGAGTGGTCCAAGAGCTGGAGTCTCCAAATCAGAGCTACTGATAATATAGTCCCAGCCCAAGATGGAAAGGCCAGGAAACTCTCCTTTTCTCAGGAAGAACCAGACATCATTCATGCAGCTTTATCCTTCTTTTTATCCAGGTCCTGCACCTATCAGAACAGTGCTGCCTACATTCAGGGCAGGACTTCCCCTTTAATCTGCTGTTACATAAACCAATCATCTCATCAGCACACCCAAAGTCACATAATCTTAGGTGTTTCATCTTAAGGATGAAAATCTTAAGGATGAAATCCAGTCAAGTTGACAATCCAGATTGACCATGACATTCTCAGCATAGTACTTGGCTCATATTAGGCACTCGATACATACTTGAGTTAGCCTGTATTTGTTTGGTTTTTTAATTTTCTCATTAAAAAAATCTCCCTGGGCAGTAACCTTTTTATATTGTATTTTATATATATTATATCTGTTAAAAGCATTACATTAGGAACCCCTATGGATGGAGTTCAGAGGGTCCACAGATCCCTGAGTGTATGCACAAAATGAGGTATATATAAAAAGGGAAAAAAACGGAAACATCCTTTTCAGCAGTCCCATCCCATGAACAGAGCATTCTGATCATCTCCTCATCTCTTGCTCTGCTCGTGGCAGGAATGTTACACACATCCTTAGACATTTTTGACAGGGTGAAGGTTTAACCTCCCACGGAACAGAATAAAAGATGGCAGCAGTTTATTTTCGAGAAGCAATTGGCTATCTTAATCGTGTCACTCTTGAATGGCCACAGTTACTTTTCCTATAATGAAAGGTCTAATTGCTTTGGGTTCCAGTTTCCATTTTCAAGCTGGCCTGGGGCATTAGTGTCTGTCTCCATTAGCCTTTGCTGGAAGTTATTTGTATGATATTTTTGGTGCCAGCTGCATTACAAAAATGTTGATGACCAGTATTTTGGCCTGTGATAATTGGGTGCTTGCAATGCTAGGTCTGCCAAGCTGTTAATTAGCTTGATGTAAGGACTACACGTCCTCTTTTTTATTTTCATTTTAATCTGCCAGCATTATCTTCTTTTTAAGTAGATCTCCGCTAAAGTGTTTTGAGAAGTGCTTGTTTTCACAAAATAATTATCCTGGATTAGTGAGTTATGAACAGCTGCCTGTTAGGAGAGCTGATTTAGTCCATTACTCAAAGCATCATTGGTGCACAGAGAACTTACGAGAAATCCTCTTTGCCATGCTCTGACAGCAGCACAAGTCACTGTGGTTTTCTGGGACTCAAGCCATATCACTATTCACAGAACTTTTGTATCTAATGGTTTCTTGATTAATAGAGAAAAGATACACATAACAAAAATCACGTCTAACAAAGAAAAGGAAACTAAGCTGCTTATATCCTCACTGCAGACTTATTGATTTCTCTTCTGTTTCCACTCGTCAATTCTTACATGTTGATAGTACTAAGCAGAAGTTTGACTACAATGACCCTGCTTCCTGGGATTAGGGTTTCTAATGCATGTTGCTGCTTTTATCACTCATTTGACTGGTCGACATTAAGATTTCAGATTGAATTTGCTGAGTTGGCAGCTAAGCAAATGATCATTAAAATCGAAAATGGCATGGCTCTGACAGCAAAGTCTTTGAGCATGTTTGAAACTCAGGAATGGTGGGAGCTGCCACATGCTGTGATAGCTGCTATTTCAAAGGATGTAATCTATGCAGCGTAATGCCTAGGACAGGTAAACGATGAGCATCGGAATCCTCATCAATGGTAATGATGAAAACGCTAATAACAATGATAATGTGGTTGTTGACAAGGACAGTGCAATGTCTGATTCTCAGCTTTAATTATTATTAAATTATTATGGTGGAGAATGTTGTAGAATGACATGGATTTGGATATAGAGAATGTCAGGAATCTTGATTTATTGACATATTTATCACATTCATGTTTATGGGCTTAAGAAAATCAAATAGTTTCTCTGAGTATTAGCATCTTCAATCATAAAACAGGGATGGGAGTTTGGATTAATGGTAAGTGAACACAAGGAAGCTTACTGAGGTGATGGAAATACTTTAAAGATGAATTCTGGTCATAATTGTGTGAGGTGGTACATTTACTAAAATTATTGAATTATATGCTTAAAATGGGTAGATTGTATGGCATATAAATTTTATCTCAATAAATTTGCTAAGTCAATGAAGGTGCTTTATAATTCTTTAAACAAATGAATGACATATTCTGTTGTCCAAGAGCTCACAAGGTAAAGCAGGAGATGAGATAAGCAAATAAATTTGCAATTGTTCTATTACCATAGTATCACCAGTCCACTATAGCATTTACTCAGTGTCAGATATTATTCTGAGCACTTTATGGGAGATCATATATCCATTATATGGTGGAGCTGAGATTCAAACCCCAGCCTTTTTGACGCTAGAGGGTGTGTCCTTTTAACCAGCTGCTCACTGGCAATATGCATAAAAATATAAGGTGCTATGGGAATTACAGTGGAAGGGCTTTCAATAACCTCAAATGGTCAGAAAAGAACTTTCAAAGGAGTCATGAAATACATGGCAAAGAATTGAGTAAAAGTTTGCCAAACATGCCGGGCGTGGTGGTGCACGCTTGTAATCCCAGTACTTTGGGAGGCGGAGACGGGAGGATCCGGGTTTGCGGCCAGCCTCAGCTCTCTCGCTCTCTCCCTGTCTCTCTCTCCCTGTCTCTCTCTCTCTCTCTGTACTTAGTGAGGCCCTCTGCAACTTCGTGAGACCCGGTTTCAAAATAAAGTATAAAAAATAGGGCCGGGGGTGTAGCGCGGAGGTAGAACGCCCCTGCGTTCAATCCCCGGTACCACAAAAAAAAAAAAAAAAAAAAAAAAGTTTGCCAAACAAGGAAATGGATCATCCTAATCCGAGAAAAAAGCCTGCATCAAAGCACAAAAGCAACCAAAGACTGAACTTATCTCCCAGCTCTGATATTTGAAAATTCTGGAGACAGTTTGAAATAGTACAAGTAGAAACAATGTAAGAGAAATTTTTTCATATCCAAATAATAATTTAAAGATAATTAAAATAATTTAATAATTAAAAGACAAAAAATGTTACTATTTCACAAAAAATTCCTTTTTTGCAGCTTAAGTAGTCACTGCAGATGCTGCAAAAGAGAAAATTCATTTATTGTTTTACATATAGCCTAATGTTGATGTTTTCTGGGGTACACTTTTCCTTTATGACTTATCTGATATACAGACGACAGGAGATGTGCCAATTCCTATCTGTATGCTAAGAGGAATCCCATGTCACAGCCACCTGGGAATTCTGCAGGCTAGTGCAAAATCATTGACTTAGTTTTCATCTCAGTCAGCAACAGCATGGGAATGAGAAGGACATAAGATCAGTGCACAAGACAAGTTCAGTCTAAATTCAGTGGGGATTGCTTTATTGAGATGGGCTCATTTGTAGGCATATGGCCCTACTGAAAACTTAACCATGAGGATGAATTACATCAGCAAAGTGCTGTAGTTACGATTTTCTTAAAATAACTTAAACCTCTTGTCTGTTTTTTAACAACATCCACTTCTCACTCATTATTGTTTTAGTATATCATCTCCAGTTTATCAATTCACTTATCTTTGTGGTTCCTTTTTCAGGGTTTTTGCTTTATTTTTATTTCACCCTTGTCTCCATTTTTGGCTGTAGTTTTTATTAAATTCTTAAATTAAAAAGTCTTAATTTAGTTATTAACTTTTTTCTGAATTGACGATTAAAGCTTGTAAAGCAATCAAGGTATCTTTAAGCCTAGCTTTGACCACATGTTAAGTTTTAATACACAGTTAGCTGTGATTAGTTTGATGAGTAGTATCAACTCAGTGAGACATACACAAGAAAGTTTTTTTTTCTTAATTTTAGTTATGAGTCTTTCTCGTGCCTTAATAATGTCTTGTGCAGATTTCATACCATTTGTGATTATTAAAATTCAATCCAGTTATATATTCATTAGGCAATTCCAGTGAATTTGCTAGTAACAAGAGTAAAATTCATCAGCTTCAGTAACCATTGCATGGAAGTAACAGGAGATATCAACTTAAGGAGAAGAGTCTTTTATGGAAAAAAGGCAGGCAAAACTATTCAAAATAAATAGTGATCTAGCTTACCATATAAAATTGATAAGGGTATGTACAAAGGAGGATTTTGAGGGAAAATCATGCAAATTATTCAGAATAGATGCTGATCACATTCTAGATCAGGGGTTTGCAAATGTTTATGCAAAGGGTGGATAATAAATATTTTCAAATTTGCAAGTCATATAGTCTCTGTAGCAGACACTGAACTCTGTCCTTGTAGCAGGAACTCAGCCATAGACAACAAGCAAATAAATGGATGTGGCTGTGTTCCAATAAAACTTTATTTGGCAAAATAGGCAGGGAACCTGATTTGACCTGAGGACATATTTTTCAGCCTTGTTCTATGCTATTGCGTGTAAGTGATATGGATATTAGCAAAAACATTTTTGGGGGGAAAATGCAAAATTATTAAAACAACTATGTGCTAATTATTTTAAAATTGGATTTGGAAATGGGGAAGAATCTCAACCCTTTCAGTTGATGGGATTCTGGGACCTTTACTCCACTGATACTGAAAGATTTGCTTCCCAATTTACACTCTGAGCATTAAAGAATACTAGCAGTGCTATTTGCATATTTAGCAATGCCTGAGAAATTTATAACTTGGGAAGGAAAGGTATTCCTTCAAGAAAGTAGGGAAAACTCAGCATTGAGCAAAGATAACATTGACCCATCTGAATGGAATGTGGACCCTAAGGAGGAAGAGTAAGGACTACGTGTGAAATTAAATGAATAATTGAGTGTACAAACTGGGGTTGATTAGAGTGGAACAGGGTTTAAGAATCTGAGTCCTGCCTTTCAGGCTTCTGCATTCCTAACCTAATGTGACTTCTGTTTCATCTGCTGGCACACTGAGGTAGCCATTCACAAGTAAACAGGTGGCCCTAGGAAGTCTGGCTAATATGTAAGCCATGCTGAATTCCTCTACAAACTGAGGTTGTCATATGAGAGTGGAGGAGCTCACTAACCCCCATATTTCATGAGTACTTCCCTTCCATCAATTTTCTTAACAATACATTGTTTGACACTATTTATGATGCTGCAGAGGTATAGCTCGATTGAAATGTGGATCCAGGCTTGGCATGAAGTCACTGTTAGTACACTCTCAGTGAATGTGATAAATAGGTTTTGTGTTTCTCTAGATGCCTCACCATGTAAATTGATGACTGCTGCCCAGGGGAATGAGCTGGGCCTGAAAACACGAAGAGAGATTAGTTTAAGTGTGACAAGGCCATAATCTGTAACAAGGAACATATATCATTGTCACACAATGGAATCAAGGTGCCAGGAAGACCCTTACTTGCTTGGAAAAGGTCTCCCACTCCATAGTTGACAGTTCATGCCTCCTCAGATAAACTCCACTTGTTCCCTCCCCAAAAGCTCTTTTATTCAAATTTGACAAAATAATTACTACTACCATTTGGCTTCAAATGACTCAATTATGGCTGCAGTCACTTGGTTTAGTAATTACTAAAATTATGGTTTGGGCCCAAGGCCAGTTCTATCCTTCCTCTCTTCCCCATGGAAGCAAGGAGAGGCACTTTTATAGGAAAATAGATGGGGATTCAGGAGCCAGGTTGTAACAATTCATTTTAAATGACCCCAGTCAATGGGAAAATAAAACTGAACAGTCTGGCTGAAAATGAGGCTAAATTTTTTTCTTGTTCTTTAAGGAACATGGCACCATGAAACTATATGTTTCATTTCCATGGATAATTGGAGTCTTTTCATGAATGAAGCAAAACCCTTTTTTTCCCTCTATACATTTGTTCTTATATTAACCTTAGTAGATTTTGTTTTTAATTTTTTTAACCCTATTGTGTTTTAGGTTAACTAGAGCAAATATTCTGGGTTTTTACCATCTTCTTCTCAGGTTGGTTCTGGAAAGAAGAAAAAGCTGGGGAGGCATATAGATTTTAGGTATATTTTTAACATGCTTTTATTGGTGCATTGTAGTCTCACATCACAATGAATATCTATTTGATGTTAACATACATGCACACAGCTCTTAGTGAGGACATAATTTTCTTAGGTTGGGAGGCTTTATAAGGTTTTTATTGCTGAAATTGCTGAGTATATAGGAGGTAATGTTTAATCATATAAAGAACATTGATAATATTCAAATTCTGGCTCTGTCAGTTTTGTCCTGAGTAACCTTGGTTGAATCAGTTAATTTTAATAGTCTGAGTTTTTTTTTTAATCTCTGAATGGGAATTATACAGGATATTTTTCTTCTGGAGTGTTTATGAGGATTGAATGGAGAACCAAAGTGGAAAAAGGAAAAGAAAATGCAATGAATTGAAAAAAGTTAATAACAGGGTAGATATTAATCCAATATCAATCATCACTTTAAATGTGAAGGGTCTAACTACACCTATAAGAGAGACTGTGCACATGCATGAAAAAATGAGACCCAACTACAAGAAACTCACTTTAGAAATAAAGCCTTAGATTGAAAATAAAAGGACAAAGAATGATATACAATGCTAACACCAATCAAAAGAAAGCTAAGGGGCTGCGGGTATAGCTCAGTGGTAGAGTGCTTACCTAGTGTGTGTGAGGCTGTGGGTTTCATCCACAAAAGTAAATGAACAAATAACAAAGCTGAAGTAGTTATACTAGTTTGAAACAAAACAGACTTCAGATCAAAGAAAATTATAAGAGATAAAGAAGGACATTATGTAATAATAAAGCAGCCAATTCTCCAAGAAAACATGCACTTAACAACTGGGCATCAAAATATATGAAGCATAAATGGATAGAACTGCAAGGAGAAAAAGACAAATGCACTATTATAGTTGGTGACTTCAATACCACCCCCCTCTTTTCAGTAATTGATAGGTCAATCAGGCAGAAAATCAGTAAGGATATGGCTGACCTGAGTCCCACTATCAATCAACTTGATCTATTTGACATTTATATAATACTCCACTCAACCACAGAGATTGCACATCCTTCTCCAGCTCGCATGGAACATTCACCATCACATTCTGGCCCATAAAACACACCTTAAGATTTAAAAGGGCAGAAATCCAAGAAAGTATGCTTTTGGATCGCAATGAAATTAAGCTAGACATAAATAATAGAAGGATGACTTGAAAATTCCCAAATAGGTGGAGGATGAGGAACCAGGAGGAACACAGAACTGGAACAAAGCATGCACTGGGGACGTTGCAGCCACTGTACCTTACAGCGGTGAGGGTGTATTGGTTAGCATTGGGTTACTACAGTGAAATACCTGAGGGAGCTAACTCATGAAGAAAAGAGGCTGATTTAGCTCCTACTTTTGGAGGTTTGAAGTCAAGATCAGGTGACCGCACTGGTTGGCCTCTGGTGAGGGTGGCAGATGGTATCACTTCATAGGAGAAGTGTGCATAGGAACACGTGGTCACATCTTGAACCAGGAAGGACAGGGAGAAAGAGAGAGAGAGAGAGAGTGTGTGTGTGTCTGGGGCCTCTTAAGGACACACCCCTAGTGACCCAAGGACTTCCCACTAGGCTCCACCTCTTAAAGGTTCCACACCATCTCCCAACACCCTGGGGACCAAGCCTACATACCTGAACCTTTAGGGAACACATTCAAACTATATCCAAACCACAGCAAGGAGTTACCTTGAAGAGGAGAGTTATGTAGTTGTTAGATATATAGAGGAAAATACTAAGGAAAGGATAAAGTTTCATTATTCTCCCAGAGAATTAAGTCAGTAAGAATTTTCTTGTATCTCCTTGCAGAAGCTGACCTTGTCCATAAATACAGTCCAATACTCATTTGTAAAAATTTTCAAGTGTTCCCACTTTCTAAAAGTTATTTGTAACTCAAAAATCAATCATTATGATATCCTTGTGGTCATTTGTGGAGATGCAGAGCAGTGAATTATTTGAATCTCCCAATTTACACATTTGCAACTAAGGATAAAACAAGTAACACTCTGCTTTCTGGTTTAAACTCTTATATTGTAAATAAGTATTCTTTTTGTGGTCAATTGAGTGCCATTTTTTTTGACTGTTTGTACTTTTATTGGTGATTTTGCTATTTAAAAATGGTCTCCAACCATAGTGCTGAAATACTCTCTAGTTTTTCTAGGTGCAAGAAAACCATATTTTTCCTTACAGAGAAAATACATGTAGTTGATAGTTTAGTTCAGGCATGAGTTACAGTACTATTGGCTATGAATTCAATATTAATGATCAATTATATGTATATATTAAATGAGATGTCTTTAAATAGCCATAGATATAAAGAAAGGTCATGTATTATTCCATTGATAAAAATGGCTTGAAGAAACCTAACCCTGTATATTTCCTCTAGGAGCAGTGGTTCAGTCTTTGCTAATTCAGTGTTTGTGAATTTACAGAACATAACTACTTCAAATAATAAGAACTGACTATAAGTACAGTTGTTGATGCTTACTATGTATTGGTCATGGTGTGACTTATAAAAAAAATACTAGAACAGGGCATAGAACCAGGGCTCCAACATATAGGCACTAGTAGAAACTTCTTCAGTAAGATCTCCAAAGCTCAGGAAATTAAAACAAGAATTAATAAGTAGGGTTAAAAGCTTCTGTGCAGCCAGGTGTGGGGGCGCATGCTTATAATTCCAGTACTTGGGAGGCTGAGATCAGAGGATCTGGGTTTGTGGCCAGCCTCAGCTACTTAGTGAGGCCTCCGCAACTTAGTGAGACCCTGTCTCAAAATAAAGAATAGGAAATAGGGCTGGGGGTGTAGCTCAGAGGTAGAATGCCCCTGGGTTCAATCCCCAGTGCCAAAAAAAAAACTTCTGCTCATCAAAGGAAACTATCAAGGGTCTAAAGAGAAAACCTACAGAATAGAAGATCTTTGCCAGCTACTCCTCTAATAGAGGACTAATATTTAGAATATACAAAGAACTTTAAAAACTTAACAGTAAAAATAACACAATCAAAAAATGGGCAATTGACTGAACAGACATTTAACAAAAGAAGAAATACAAATGGCCAATAAATATATGAAAAAATGTTTAACATCATTAGCAATTAGGAAAATGCAAATAAAAACTACAAGGAGATTCCATCTAACTCCAGTTAGAATGGCATTCATCAAGAATATAAATAATAATAAATGCTGGTGAGGATGTGGGGAAATAGGAAATAAAAATTAACATTTTTTGAACAAATATATACAAGGCTTTCTTTCATATGTGACTTGTCCTAACCAAGGGCAACAAAATGGTACATAAACCAAAGACCCAACACTTTTTTCCTCATGGAACATATGTTCTAGTAAGAGCAAAGGAGAAATAGACACCTAAATGTATAATATGTTGGCACTGATAAGTGCTATGAAGAAACTCCCATGTTCTAGTATATAGCTTAAGTAAATAAAACAAAGAAGCCAACCAAGTTGCCAAGTTGCTTATGAAAAATAAACACAAATGAAAACATAAAAATTCAGGCTTTGCCAGCTATTTTACAGTTAATTATTCTCATGTATGTATACACCACAGCTTCTTGGTAGGAGTATAGTTCTAGCTCCAGAGAGGAAACTATCTTAAAACACAATAAATTTATGCCATAGAACAGTGCTTCTCAATAGGGGGGCAATTTTGACAGTATCTAGATACATTTCTGGTTGGGGGTGGGTGCTACTGGCACTTAGTGGGTAGAGACCAAGGATAGTGTCTAATATTCTACAGTACATGGCAAAGAATTATCTGGCCTTAATCATAGAGAAACTCTACTGTAAGCCATGGAACTTGGAATAGGCCAAAAGAGCCAGGCTTCTAAGTAGTCAGTTCCAGATTCAGGTGGGGAAATAAGGGATCTGATCTTATGGTTATTAATGATCAGAATAATTGTCCAGCATCATCTTTTACCATCTTAAAGCACTCCCTTAGAATGAAGTCCTCTCATTTTGGATGCCAATAAATCCCCCTCCTAACCACCTCTTCCCCTCCACGATGCTCCAGATTTTTGAGAATTTAGGAAGTGAGCAAATAAAATAAGAAAAGGGAGAAGGCATAGGTTCAACACTCCAACATATAGGCACAGGTAGAAACTTCCTCAACAAGACCTCCAAAGCACAGGAAATTAAAACAAGAATTAACAAGTGGGATAGCATTAAACTACAAAGCTTCTGCTCATCAAAGGAAACCATCAAGAGCCTAAAGAGAAAGCCTACAGAATGGGAGAAGATATTTGCAAGCTATCCC
>PVJS01030960.1:0-23745 GCA_004027185.1 Glis glis | reverse complement strand
TTTTTTTTTTAATGGCTCTAGCATTGAATTGAGACCTGTTTATTTGTTAAATATCCAGTCACTATATAAGAGTTTAGGAGACTAATAAACAATACTCCTTTTCCCCCCACTTCTGTTTGGAACCAATTGATATGGACATGAGGACCTAATAGCTGGAGATAAAATGATGCTTCATAATGAATACAGAGTCCTTTGGAGACTGTAGCTGAGGTCGGCCAAGTGACAGCTCTTGGTCTGTGGTCACTGGGGAAGCATGGAGGAGGACCACATGGCTGCAGGGCCTGCTATTGCACAGTGGAGAGGGGACCAACTCATGCCGATCTCGAAGAAGAGAGAACGAGAAGAGCTAAGCGTGGTTCGTTTATTCTAATTCACCTGTCAATCTGGAGGAGTGGAGGGGGAAGGGCTGGAAAGAGGCTGGGAGTGTCACTCAAGCAGAGGTCCCCCAACATGGACACATGATGAGCAAGGAACAAAGGTTCCCTCCAACACATTAAACTAGGTTAAAAGACAGTTCAAAGAGCTTAGTCAAAAAAGACATTGTGGCATATACACACAAGGAACCATTTCCCTGCAAATGATTGGAACTAGAGAACATTATGCTAAGTGAGATCAGCCAGTCTCAGAAAGCAAGGGTCTTATGTCTCGTCTCATAAGTAGAAGCTAGAGAGAAAATAGGAAACATAAACTATTTTAGATAAATGAGGAGAGAGACATGTAGAATAATGGAAGGGGATTGGAGGAGGGAGGTGGGAAGGGGGAAAAGGAGGATTGAAGAAGGAAACAGTTCAAATAATGCTGTGTCCACATGTGAAGGCATCATTACCAGTCTCACTAACATGTGCAGGGAGGGAGGGGGAGTGGAGTGGATGCAGAAGAAAAAACACCAAGTGCTGTGTGCAGGTATGTTTGTATCCCTTTGAACCTCGCCATGATGTATAGTTACAATGCACTAATAAAAACATATATTAAAAAGAGCTTAGTCAAATGGGAAGCCACCTACAGAAACAGACAATTCTAATATAGAGAGCTAAGTTTTATAGTACAGGCCCGAGAGTGATAGAGTGACAGATTCCCAGAGGAGGTGACATCAGCTATCGCTTGAAGCAAGGGAATTTGCTAGATAGAATGAGCACTCTGGGAACATGTTTGAGCAGAGAAATAGCACGCACACAAGTTCTGAGGCTTGATGTGTTTGGACAACAACTGTTTTGACATTATCAGTGCGTGAACTGGCAGAGGTGGGACAACATGCCAGAATACGAGGGCAGAAGGTAGGCACAGCTCGTGACTTCTCTTCCTCTGCTTCTGACCATGGGCTGTATTTGGGGACTTAACTTTGCTCCTCATGAAGAGAGGAGCAGGGGTACAGTTGGATAGGAGGAAATAACTTCCAATTTTCTATATCCCAGTAGGACAACAATGGTCGGCAATAATTAGTGGCCATGCCAACACAGCTAGTTAGAGGATTTTGAACGTTTCCAGTACAAAGAAATGATAAATGTCTGAGGTGATAGATATGCCAATTACCCTGATCTGATCACTACACGTTATACATGTGTATTGAAATATCAAAATTGACATCATACATATGTGCAATTCTTATTTTTCAATTAGAATTTTAAGAAATATTTAAAGTATTTTCTCCTTTGAAGCTGTGCCCATTGGCCTGGCCCTGCACCAGCTGGTAGAGAGGTTCTAAAGGCTCCTTTGCTTTAACTGTAGACCGACTTTATTCTTTCTTTCTTCATTCATCTCAGCCTCACAGTCTTCGAGACTTCTTGTACCCCCATCTTGAGCTTCTAAAAATGTCTGATTCTAGAAAAGGTTGAAAATGGCAAGCAATTCCTAGTTTAGGAGTTTTATTAGCCTTTTTCTAATTTAGGTTCAATTTTTATATTTATATATGGTACTTAGATAATTGCCTTTTTCTAATTTAGGAATTAGAAAAGTAATAACTGTACTGTTTCTACTTTAGGTCCAATTTTTATACTTATACATGGTACTTAGATAATTGCCATTGTCTCACATTTAGCAGTGATCACAAACCCTGGGTCCAGATAGTATGGCTGGCTATTGGCTGCCAGTGTCACATTAATGAGTTCACCAGTTAGGAGGATGCTAATATCACAGCATTCGGGTTCCAAGCCAGGCTGACCCCTGAGGATAGAGCGATAGCTCACAGCATGTTTTGAGCGCGCTCACAGTGTAGTACCTGGCTCTTGGAGGGGTACGCCTATCAAAGTGCTTGTCAAGTGGCTCGGTGTGCTTAGCATTTTACATTTATACAAGCTGAATGCATTGAAGGACTTAGAAGTCCATATTTCTTAGTTTTGCATGCCAGGAGAGCTGAAAGTTATATTTTCCACCATGATTCATAATGCAGCTTTTTCCACAAGGGATTATTATTCTTGATAGTCACTTGTATTTATATAGTGTGTAATGGTTTATAAAACATAATGTGTACATTACAAAATCAGATCATTTATCTTGAGAACAAATCATTAAGAGAGGTCCATGTTTATATTCACCATTTTACCAAAGTAGAAACTGAGGCTTAGAGAAGTTAAGTCACACTTCTTAGACCAGTGCTATCTGATAGAAATATAACGCAAACTACATATATAATTGTAAATTTTCTAGTTGCTATACAAAATGAAGTATAAAAGTAAAATTAATTCTAATAATATACTATTTAACCTAATATCTCAAGAGGTTCTAATTTCTGCTTGTGATCAATTTTAAAATCATTGAGACTTTTATATTCTGTTTTATTACTAAGCCTTCAAAAATCTGGCTTTATAAAAACTTGGAGGGGCACACCCAATAATCTCTATTTAGTGTGAAATGCTTATACAAATGCTTTCGTATAAGGAAAACATTGCAAATAAAATTAAGATTGTATGGCTGAGCCTTTTCAAGTATCTTTCCTTGCTGTTGCCCTACTATTTTTAGTCTGCAGAAGCCTAAATTTCATTCCTATTGATTGTTTAGTGTGGGTGGAATAGGTGGGTGGACATTTTTATTGACTAAATGAAAGATATGCCTCTATGTGATTCATCTTCTGCTTTCCTGAAATAGCAACTCTACATTTTCCAGGTAGCTAAAATGAAAAAAAATCTCACTTTCTCCAGCCAGCTGCCACAGAATGTTATTTCTGCAACGGTTCAAAGGTTTGAATATCTTTCTTTTCTTCCATGGGTACTGAGAACACATATACTGCGTGCGTGAGTCTAGGTTTCACTCTAACCCATCAAAGAACCAAAAACCAAACCAACCAAACGAAATACTTTTGTAGAAAACAACTTTCAAGCTGGGTGTGGTGGTGCACGCTTGTAATTCCAGTACCTGGGAGGCTGAGACGGGAGGATTGCAGGTTTGAGGACAGCCTCAGCAAGTAGTGAGACTCTAATCAACCTAGCGAGATTATGCTTCAAAATAAACAATAAAATAGAACTGGGGGTGTAGCTCAGAGATAGAATGCCTCTGTGTCCAATCCCCAGTACTACAAAAAAACAAAACAAAACAAAACAAAACAAAAAAGAACTTTCATGGGGAGAGTTTGGAACTTCCAGATAAAATAAAAGCCCCATTATGTTCCAGTTCTTTCAGGCTAAGCTCTGAACTCCACTCTTGCTACACATTTATATAAGATGTTCCTCCTTACAATTGCCTGTCATCTCCAGAGGCCTGCCGAAACTGACCCATCAAGTAAACTGTAACCAAATTCTTCCTTTACTGCCCAAAATGAAGAAGGTTCCTTGTTGCCCACTCTAGCGGACCCCGCTTGCTCCGTAGCTCCCAGATAATTGTTCCGTGGCTCCTGCCATGGAAGGTCACTGCTCCCTGCAGCTTCCTAAAGATTGTTCCGTGGTTCCTACCACGGAAGGCCACTGCTCTAAGGTGGCTCCCTAACACTAGTCTTTCTTGCACAAACGACATGAAGCCTAATACAATAATTTGAGAGTATTTAATAATTTGGGGGATCAGAGAGGAGATAGATGGCGATTCTCCTGACTATCTGTAGCCAGCACCTTACTTTTATAGAAACTTTAGACATCATAAAAGTTAACCAAACACAGAAACCAACAATTGTCACGAGTTATGATAAAGAAGGTCAGTGAGGCAGACATGTGACAAGCTTGGAAGAAGGAGGGATTAGACATTACTGGGTGGAGAGGACATCGAAGATCCCACCTTAAAGATTACACCAGGTCCCTTGGAATGTGTCCACTTGTGGACAAATCCCATCCAGCCAAATACCGTGTATTCAGACTGAGCTAGTCCAAGATTATAATTTCAGTGTGTGTTCTAAGACACCCTCGACAGTTCCTCCTATTAGGTCTTTGATCTGTGAAATTAAAGAATAAAGTTGACAGACTATAAAAGGCTGGGTATAGGGGTATGAAGATTTATTTTAAGCCAAGGATAGAATCTTTTTTCCTTCTATCTTCCTTCTATCTTTTTTCCTTCTATCTTTTTTCCTTCTATCTTCTCTTTTGGGGTCCCCAAAAGAGAATAATTGGCATTCTGGAAGGTGAGCCTTTCCCTTCTGTGGTGCTCTATCTGCTCTTTTGTGATTGGTCAGAATCAGGTCTTGAGACCCAATGTCTTTTGCCCAGTTTCAATCCTTAATTTGAATCTTTATCTTAAGGGCAGGTTGGCTCCTATCATCTTCTGGTGCCACCTGTCTACTCCCTCATCCTTTCCCCTTTTATCACTCTTAGGGCTGAAGTTTTGTATTGATTTTAACTATTATCCCTGTATTTATTAACTTTATTTCTGTTCTTTATATAGACGGTTTCTTTTAACTTTTCCTAGGTCCTCTACCCTGCCTCACAACTTTGCAGTCTTTCATGAAGCCTTCTTTAATTCTTCTAATTAGAATTAACTTTAGCTTCTGCTGAGTGCTCATAATAGTTTGCAATTCTATTATGAAAAATAATTGCATTATTTTCTATGTTATATTAAGTAGAACCAAATGCAATTACTGCTTTTTTTAGTAGATGAAAATGTTGACTTTCATATGCTCTAACCTTTTATAATTAACTTGTATAATTCTGAATATACACACATACATCTGTGAGGTCAAATCTGTGTCTGGTTAATTCTGAATCTCCCACAGCTTCTTGGGAATAGTAGCCCTTCAATAATGGCTTGCTGATTGAACTGAATGAAATAAAAATGGAATGCATGTTTTGTCATAAAGGTTAACTCCCCCCACATACAAAAAGTAACTCAGCAATTGCATGTGCTTTGCAGTTCAGTTGAATAGGAGTAGAGAATCCTGAACTGGAGGTTCTGAATCTCAGAGAAATTGACAGACTTCAACCTGGTGCTATGATATGTTAATTTAAGCAGAGTGTCAAGGAAATTTGAAGTAATCAAATTTCAGGTATTGGTTGTACTGAGTATAGGCAAGAATTATCTATAGACAATATGCATGCATGTATAATAATTTTATGTTTTATATTTTAATGGACCTAATTTGGGGTGAAATATTTAATAAGTGGGAAGTCAAAGTGTCCTTAGTGCTAAAACAATTGGTCTGATACAGCAGGCTCATTTCTGTCTCAGAGCCTGTTTTTGTGGAGCCCAACTTATGACACTATCCAGTTAGAAGAGATGTGTTTGAAGCTGATAGAGACTTGACCAAGAATTGAGACTGAAGAAAATTTGCAAATTTCCAAATCCTTCCATACTATGGATAAGGAGGCCCAGATGTTGACAGTCAGTTTCCCGTAGTTGCCCAATACCACAGCAGGGACTTGAATTCAGTGGACCTTCTTGTTTGGGCTGCAGAGTGGATTCGGGGTTCTGCCTGCCCTGGGTGTTCCTGTTTAATCAGGTCCTGTGTGTGGTCACCTATATATCTAATCTATAATTGCTCCAGAAAATCAGTTCAAATGATTTATTTCCCAGACCCATAACATTTTCCATAGCTAATATATGAATTTGGGCTTAAGGGTATCCTGAAAATATGCATGAGTTGAGGGCAAGTAGTTTTCTCTGGCCTTTGGAATTTGTTGCAAAAGACTTAAAATCTCAGAGTACTTCTGTAGCATTCTTGGGTGAATGTTTAAATAGGAGCAGAGACATTCTTGGATCATTGCATGCAGGTTGAGCCCTCTGGTTCCATCACTGGACATACTCAATTCCCTGGGCTTCAAAGACTTCCCTTGATGTCATGGTTTGCTTCAACATAGTGTAAACCTGACAAGTCCATTGTGTAACCTGTGTTCTGTACATTTAAATGAACTCTGTATGACATAGAGCAAGTATAGTCGGTGCTAACCATTCTGTGTGCAAATGCAGCTATTAGAGCCATACTCCCATCTTAAGCACACTCTCTTACCCTTTTATTCTCTATGATTTAATTTGAGTCTTTTATAATTGCCTTGGAAGACTCTCATTAGTTGTTTTAAAAATTAGCCCAACTCTCTTGATTGGGCCAGCAATTCTGTTGGGAGAAATTTAAGAGAAGAGCCAAGCTTATCCTAAATGGACTCGTGCTATCCGTTGCTGGTTTGACCATCTAGTGAGAAGAAACTGGGATGCTGAGCCCAGAAAACAGAAAATATGGGCTCTTAGGATAGTTTGGAGAAATATTATACCATTTGTTTATTTATTTGCTTATTTATTTATACATACTGGAAATTGAACCCAGGGGCATTCTACCTCTGAGCTATACCCCCAGCCCTATTTTTATTTTGAAACAGGGTCTCACTAAGTTGTTGAGGCTGGCCTCAAACCTGTGATCCTCTTGTCTTGGCCTCCCAAGTACGGGATTGCCCTCTTTATATTGTTTTAAGTGTTATCTTTAGAAAGAGACAGGAAATTAGTGTTTTCTGTTTCTCAAAAGAGAAGGAATAGGATCCACAGGTGGAAATTTGAAGGAAACAGAAGAAATGCTTTCTATCAAATGTTGTCTTGAAGTTAAGTGGACTGTGTTGCTAGGTGAGGAGTCCCATCTCAGTGGAACTCCATTACATATTTGAAATATTTTGCCTTAGATTAGAGAAGGGGTTGGGGTGCCCTGCTGTGCTGATGGTCCTGGATGAGCGCACCTCCTGCTTTTATGCCCATGTGGTCCTCTTCCTCACTGATGCTGAGCTCAGCCATGTGACTTGCTCTGGCCAAGGGTACGTTACCAAGCAAGTCATAGGTAGAGGCTTGCACTGTGTCATCTCGGAACACTCCCTTTTGGAAGCCACGAGCTTCAAAGATGAGAGGCTCCTGGAGAGAGGCTAAGCTTCCAGTTGAATGCAGTCACCGGAGTGATTTAAGCTACACCACAGACAGCAGATACTGCCCAGTTGAGTTCAGGCTCATGAGAAATAATAATGCATAGTTGTAAGCCACTAAGTTGGGGTTGGTTTATTAAGGGCCAACCCCTTAATAAATAATGTAAATACTGAATAGATAATAGAAATACTTCCGGGATGTTCTCCAACTAATTGTAAATAGCAGGGGAAAGAACTTGAATAGATGAAAAGGCATATGGTTTGGAGCCACCCTTTAAGATAGTTCATTCATTTGCCTTCAGAAAATGCACATTTAAACTATCTCTACTTAGTGACAACCCAGCGAGTACATAAATATCTTCCACAAAAGGAACACCTCGTCCATTCTCTCTTGCCGATGAATCCTGATTTTCTGGCAAATAGTGGATATAGGGTTGGTATACTAGCTCCAAGTTGAGATGAGAATGCCAATTCACAAATCTCCTCTGTGTTTTCACATTTCTGAATATCTAGCAAATTTTTAATGAAATTTAATCAACCTTAATTAATTGGGTACCCTTTTCCCTTATCTTTTTTTTTTTTTTTTGGTGGTACTGGAGATGGAACCCAGGGCATTCTACCTCCAAGCTATACCCCCAGCCCTGTTTTGTTCTTTATTTTGAAACAGGGTCCCACTACGTTGTGGAGGGCCTCTCAAATTGCTAAGGCTGTCCGCGGACCTGCGATCCTCCTGTCTCAGCCTCCCAAGTACTGGGAATACAAGCGTGCGCCACCATGCCTGGCTTCCCTTATCTTTTAAATGAGGTTTCCACAGTCATTTACTGGGAGAGAAAAGAAAAAAATAAAGTGTATAAGTGAATGTGTGTTTTAAAATAAATTTGATTTGATTTTGTATGCCTTACAGTTAAAAATAGCTATTGTCTGTTCTTCCTTTTCAAGAAATTCTTGATTTTGTTGCTGTTGTTTCACTGGAGTTTCAAACCAGCTGTTTAAGGGGAAAGCACAACTCTTACTTGATGTGTTTTATTTATTTATTTTATTTATTTATTTTTTTTTTTTGCTGCACCAGGGATTGAACCCAGGGGCGTTCTACCTCTGAGCTACACCCCCAGCCCTATTTTTTTTTATACTTTATTTTGAAACCGGGTCTCACAAAGTTGCAGAGGGCCTCACTAAGTAGCTGAGGCTGGCTGCGAACCCGAATCCTCCGGTCTCAGCCTCCCAAGTACTGGGATTACAAGCGTGTGTTGGCAAATTCATAAAGTAGCAGTTTGATTTCAGCCTAGCCTTTAGGAAATTTTTTATGAAACTGTAATAAGGGTAAAAATCAACAACCTGCAGTTTCTCTTTATAATGTAAACAGCAGAGGAAATACTTTGAATGGATGAAAAGGCATATAATTACAAGACACTGTGGTTCATTCCTTTGTCTTTGGAAAATGCACGTGTATGTTGTGTGTGGTGTGTGTGTGTGTGTGTGTGTGTGTTACTAGAGATCAAACCCAGGAGCATTCTTCCTCTGAGCTACACCCCCAGTCATTTTTATTTTTTATTTTGAAGCAGGGTCTTGCTAAGTTGCTGAGGCTGGCTGCAAACCTGCGATCCTCCCGTCTCAGCCTTCCAAGTACTGGGATTACAGGTGTGGGCCACCACACCCAGCTGGAAAATGCACATTTAAACTCTCTACTTCATCTTTTTTGGCTGAAGTGAGAAGATATATTTCCTTTTGCTGTTAATTATTTGCTTCACACTGAGTGATTACTACTTCCCCTACCTCAGTCCAGTTTCCAGGGTTCCTTAGAAGTTTCAGTATAAGCTGGCATTAAAAATACGGATATGGGAATGTCTGTGTTCAGCGAACTCATTGCTGATGTGCAGCACCCGCCGTTTCCTTTCCGCTGGCTCTGTATCACCATCATCACCTCCCAGAGGAAGCACTGTCATCTCAAAGGACAGGAAACAAGAGCCCAGGCTCTCTCGCAGCAGTCCTCACTCCTTCTGGAAAAGTATCTCAAAACAGAGGCCTGGTTTCACATTTGAAGGGCACTTTATAAGACGAACCAAAAAGTACATGACAGCACATCTCAGAGGAAGTGCGAGGGGAAATGAGAAGAGGAAGCTGCCTCGTTTCTCACATTCTAGCGGAGGACATGGTGGTGCTGGGCCCCGCAGCCAGCAGTGGCATCAAGGGACTCGAGGGGTCACTATCGGTCAGGAGGGGTTGTCCACCGGGGGGAAAGCTGAGATGTTCAGGACTGACTCAACACAGGAACCTGTGGGAAGGAGAGCGGCCTCAGCTTGGCTCCCAGTCTTCTCTGGAGAGAAGGCGCCAGGGCCGACCTCCCACGCTCCCTGGGTTTGCAGCAGTCTTGGCATTGTTTGGATATTTTTATAGCAACATTCGGGCCCATGAACAGCTGCATTTCCTATAACACTTCTATTTTTCATAAGCCCAGCTCTTGCAACCAAATCAAGAACTCCACCATCAACACACCTCAATTTCTCAACATACCTCAAAGCACCACAACCCTCAATTTCTTTCTTCTAACCTCTTTCCAACTGACCAAGAGCTTCGCTTTGTGTGCTAACCCAGTTCTGGAGTAGAAAATGCACTTGTGTGGGGCTTTGCAAGTGTGTGTTTAGGGGGTGGGGAACTTACAGGGTCAGGAACTATTGTCAAACTGGTAAAAATTTGGAGACTCCCCAAAGAGATATCTGATTCTTGGTTGTTAAACTCCAGTTGATCTATGTCTGAGAGGAAATGTGCTGTTTTATTTTTATTTTAGTACCCCCAGCCTTAAATTTTTTTTTTTTTTTTGGAATGGTCTTGCTAAGTTGCTGAGGCTGGCTTTGAATCTGCCATCCTCTTGTCTCAGCCTCTCAAGTACTGGGAGAAATGTGCTATTGTAAATGTACTGTTTAATGAGAGGGCATACTAAAGAACTATTAAAATGGTTGCAAAGAACAAAATAGATAATCTATATTGAGTGCTTACTATAGATACTACTTTTGTTAATTTCTTCTAGTAAGCCTTGAAGGTAGATTCTATTATTATCCCATATTAGTAGCTGAGGCAATGCAGATGTAAGAAAAGCATGAAGTTGGCTCGGGGACACCGTGGCAGATTAAAAACATCCAATAATTCTTTGACACTCTCCCACTGAGAGATGTTCCCTCCCCTTGAACCTGCCAGGTTCGGCGTCTGGACCAACAGAATATGGCAGAAGTGAAACGGCCGCTTTGGGGATCTGGACGACCTCAAAAGTTTGGCAACTTCCACTTCCTGTTTCTTGGGACACTTGCTCTTGGAGCCCAGAGACATCGGAGGGTAAAAGCCTGATGACTTTTGCATTTTTATGTTGGGAGGAGGCCCCAGGCAGTCAAGTGGAGAAAGATTGGGTACCTGATGCACCCCAGTTGCCATAGCTACAGCTCCTGGCTGTTCAAGTCACCCAGCTGAATTCCCAGACATCATGGTGCATAGATGAGCCTTTTCTGCCCTGCCCTGTCAGAATTCCTGACTCACAGATTCATGAGTAGAATGGATGATCCTTGTGTTAAGCACAGAGCACTGGGGTAATCTGTCATGCAGCAATAGATAAGAAGAGTCACACGGCTATTAATGAACACAAAGGATTCAGCCTAAGTATTGGTATTCTGTGATGCTCGTGCATAGCAACACTCTGTATGATGCACGTATGCTCCCCAAGATGCTGGGCCATTGTAGTTCCGACCTCTCTGACACACCCCACATAGACTTTCCCCTTCTTAATTTTCCCTGAACCCCTCTTGCCCCTGGCATGCTGTGCACTGTGTCGATGCTTCCCTACTGTCCTCCTCCTCCCTTCCTACTCAAATCTAGAGTAGGGCCTGGCAGGAAGGAGACACTACAGATTTTTGAGTGAGTGAATAGATGATGGAAATATTTCATTTTAAGGTGAATAATGTGGAAAATGCCTTTTGTTTTGGTCACATTCTGTGTAGCTATGCTGGTTTACGTTTCAGGGAGGAGAAAGGGAAATATCAGAGAAAGGGTGCAGTGAATAAAATGGATGATATATTAATCTCATAAGACAGTTTCCTGACTTTAACCTCAACTAGGAAAAGCCAAAATTGCAAGTGATATATATTTATATAAAAACCAATTGTAATGCGCTGCATGCTATTGAAGGAGATTTCTCTTCTGGCTGCAAGTTGGGTGTTGGAATCTGCAGTGAGGATGTTCAGAGGGACATGATCAGCAGAAGTGAGCTCCTTCCTGGGGAGATGGCTCAACTGTAGCCCAACACAACTTGGAAGGATTTAAGTAATGAGCGGATGGCTTCCAGGAGTCATTGGCTGAGATAATGAAATAGGCTAAAATAAATCAGGCAAGAAAAATTATTTTGTTAGTTATAAATATAAGGTAACTAGACCTTTCTAGGAACCCTAGAGCAAAGTTTGACCTCTTGCTGCATTCTGGTGAGGTATTAAGGAAATAAATCTCCATGATAGGTTGATACTATATATAGTTAGGAAGTTGAAACTGTCACAGAAAATGAAGTTATATCATACCACCCAAAGACATTTTAACGGTGACTTAGAGGAAATGAACTGTTCAGTACGGAGACGGTGGCGAGCTGGGAAATGCCTCTAGACAGAGCCTTCGTTAGTTATGTGTTTGCTGTCTGCTTTGTGTGTTATTAGGCCATCTGGCTTCCAGGAGAAAGAGTTAAGCCTGGATGATGTAATGGATTTAAATGCTTTAATGAATGATAAAAGAATAAGAGGTGATGTCACTGAGAAATTAGCAGCTTCTAAATCAATCGAGGAGCTGAATTTAGACCCAGACTAAATATATTCCAGTAGGTGTGCTACAGTGCGAACAGGGAATCCATTCTCCATATGGTGTTGGGTGAGTATTAAGCTCCCACAGGAAATTTAAACAATTCTCCGTGGGCACAGAACTCACATTTCATGATGTGAATTTGAGAATCGTTTCCCAAAACTGGCACCTGAAACCAAATCACAGCCTTAGTCTAAGAGGAAGGGGAGCATCATTTCCTCTGAACACAGACACGAAGAGAGAAGTGGAGAGCTAGTCACTCGGAGAACTAGAAGTCAAAGGGTTTCGGTTACTTCATGAACTCGTTAACTTTTTTCTCATTACCTATGTTGAGTCAGATAATATAATGTTAATTATGAAGCATAGCTCATAAGAAGTATCATAAGTTCCACTCAGCCTGTGGTCCAGACAAGTTGGGTGAAATAAAAATGTCATTCAGTTGTGAAAAGAATTGGGAACTAATTTACCAGAGGGCCACTTTAACCCTATTTGTTTTTTTACTGCCATCAGAATATTTGAGTATCTCCATTACCATTTTCTACATTTATTTCTTTTACTTAACTTTCAAGAAACAAAGACCAATACAAATATTTTAAATGAAAATAGCAGCCGGGCGTGGTGGCTCACTTGTAATCCCAGTACTTGGGAGGCGGAGACTAGAGGATTCAGGTTTGCGGCCAGCCTCAGCTACTTGGTGAGGCCCTCCACAACTTCCTGAGACCCGGTTTCAAAATAAAGTATAAAAAATAGGGCCGGGGGTGGAGCTTGGAAGTAAAACGCCCCTGGGTTCAATCCCTGGTACCGCAAAAAAATGAAAATAGCAAAAATCCTAACATAGTTACCATGCATATATTTCCCCCGAATATTTCAGGACATTGGTGACTTGTGCTTTCTATTTTGCCTGGAGAAAATCGGCATGTAGTAGAAATGCCTTTTTCATAATCTTATATTTCATATCCTTTATTGATTCAGAGTTATTTCTGTCCAAAAAGAAAATGAAAAGCCTATTTAAAAAGAAATTCGTTTTATCTGTATTTCCAATCTGAGCAATTATAGTTGAGTTTATTGTGGATATTACTTTTTAATCCATTAACTTCTATAGCTTTTGTGGCTGAGTAATGATACTAGTAGCCTACACTGAATGTGCTTCTAGGTGTAAGGCAGTTTTACTTGAATTAACTTGTTGATCCTCATATCACTTTATCCCCATTTCACAGATGAGAAAATGGGCACAGAGATGCTCTGTAACTTGGCTGATGTCAGAAGCTAGTAAGTGGAAGGGCTCAAATATACATACAGACGGTCTGACTTCCAGTCTTGCTTATAAACAGCAGGCTATCCGACTTCTCAAACACTGTCTGGTATGTGGTCTTTCTGCATTTTGCCTCCATGTCCTTCAAATTAAATTAGTACATCAATGTTAAAATAGCAATGGTTCGTCTACTACAAGCTAAACACATTTCCTTCCTTCCTTCCTTCCTTCCTTCCTTCCTTCCTTCCTTCTTTCCTTCCTTCCTTCCTCCCTCCCTCCCTCCCTCCCTCCCTCCCTTCCTCCCTCCCTCCTTTCTTTTCTTTTCTTTTCTGTTCTTTTCTGTTCTTTTCTTTTTTCTTTTCGTACTGGGCATCGAACCCAGGAGCATTCTATCTCCAGCTACACCCCCCACCCTTTCTACTGTTTATTTTGAAAAAGGGTCTTGCTTAGTTGCTGAGGCTGGCCTTGAACCTGCGATCCTCCTGTCTCAGCCTCCTGAGCACTGGAATTACAGGCCTGCTCCACCACACCTGGATTCTATTAGGCTCTTGGTGAAAACAACACCAGAATTAAAATTTTATAGTTGGTTTGGAAGGTGACGTGTAAAAAATGGATTTCTTCATATGAATATGAAGTCAGGCTTGGAAGTAGGGTGTGGGAGAGGAAGAGAGATGGCTTAACCGTAGCAGCTTGTCATAAAGGAAATGATTCAAAGAACTATTTTAGAGTATTAAAGAATATTTTTTTGGGGTACTGAGGATTAAACCCAGGGGCATTCTATCACCAAGTTATACCCCCAGCCCATTTTATTTTTTATTTTGAAACAGGGTCTCACTAAGTTGCTGAGGGCCTCGCTAAGTTGCTGAGGCTGGCCGTGAACCTGTGATCTTTCTGTTTCAGTCTCTCAAGTACTGGGATTACAGGCGTGCGCCACCGTACCCAGATCAAAGGACTCAAGGACAGTTCTTCTGTGCCCCTGACACCTGTAATGAGCATTATGGAAAGAAAAACAAGCAGGCCTATTCTGGCAGTCATGTTGTTTTATGGAGCTCTAAGGAGGATGGATAAAATAAAGTATCAGTGCTTCTTCACAGAAGGGGAAATTGAGGAATGGAACTGGCTTCAAGGGGTTAAAAGAAATCAGGTTAAGCCAGACTGAGAAACAAAAATGTTTATAAGATCAGAAATGGAGAGATGAGGTTATAGTGCCTGTTCGTCTTATTTTGTAGATGTGAAAATGAGGCTCAGTGGTTATATGACTTCTTCCTTTCTTTTGGATAATGTATCTGTGTCTCTATATATTCTACCTCACTTCACAAAACACACAAAAACAAGTACAATAAGGCTTTTACAAGTGAAGGAATTATGGCGAAGAGATAATAAAGGTCAGAATGATCAGCTAACTATGGGTGAAGTTTGAACACAGAATGGCACATTACGAGTTCCCAGACACTGTGAGGAGACCATAAATTTGGCAGCCGGGTTTCTGGCCGTGAACACTGTGAAATAAACACGAACTGCAGTGTCCATGATAAAAAAACCAAATTTTCAGAATATGCAGAATTACTCCTGATCCTGAGTCCTGAGAAAACATATGCTGAAAACCTCCTGGAGATAGCCTGTTAATAAAATGAACAGTGTCCTTAACAGATGAATATCTCAAGCGTCACAGAACGGGGTCTTTGCCCTGACTCTATGCAGGATGTTGGCAGAATGAATCAGCAGGGTAGAACAGAACTACTGTATGAGGAGCCAAGGCGTGGAGTGCACATATGAGGGTATTTCATATCTCATGGTCCTCTTTATTATTTTTTTCCTGTGGTATTGGGCATTAAATCCAGGGGCATCCTGCCTTCTAGCCACACTCCCTGTCCCTTTTACTTTTTATTGGACAACAGGGTCTCACTAAGTTGCTGCAGCTGGCCTCAAACCTGCAACCCTCCTATCTCAGCTTCCCAAGTACTGGGATTACAGGCGTGCATCACCATGCCCAGCTTCTCATAGTCCTTTTAAGAATGAATTTTCAAATTTGAGAGGAGTGAATAGATAACATATAATTCAGATAAATCTATAAGATACATTTTTTTCTCTTAATCAAGAGTTTAGTGTTGAGGTCTGGGGTTTGACATTGTCCTTTCAAGTGTTTCTGTATTTTTTTATATAAATGCACAGCCATATGCCTGTGTGTGTGTGTGTGTGTGTGTGTGTGTGTGTGTGTGTGTGTGTTATTGGGGATTGACCCCAGGGGCATTCTACCCCCATCCCTTTTTATAGTTTTTGTTTTGAAGCAAGGTCTCGCTAGGTTGCTGAAAGTCTTGCTAAGTTGCTAAGGGTGTCTTCGAACCTGGGATCCTCCTGTCTCAGCCTTCCAAGTACTGGGATTACAGGCGTGCGCCACCATGCCTGGTCCATGTACCTTTAAGTATGATAATTCTCTGAATGGGAGAAAGGTTTGCATATTCTTTGTAGAAGTTCTTATATTCATTGCACACATTCCCCCCAGTCTAATACTTATGCTCGTTTTTTTTTATAATGTATTTTTCCATCTAGAATTATGAATTTGCATGTGTTGGAGTAGGAGGCCATTCCAGCACCAGTGAGTGATGGGCTGAGCAAGTACTGAGGAGCAAGCCAAAATTTTCCCTAAAAATAATTTTGAGTTTATTCCAGTCCATGAACAGATGGGTGACGGAGCCCTCTAAGTACGGCCACCAGAATTTTAGCTTGGAGCAATTCCGAAGTGGGTGTGAAAAAATGCTCACTGTGGTCATAAAAATAAACCTCAGGAAGAGATCCACAGACCATTGAAACTTTGAGCACCATACCTTCCTACAGGATGCTCCAGCATAAAATGATTTCAGAATATACCCTCGGTGCCTGAATGAATCGTAGCCATATACAATTCTGTATAAACCTACACTGGTCTACATGGACCTCTGGTGACCATATGTCTCGCTTGCCTGGGTAGTCCAGGATGATGCCTCTTTGTCCTGGCACGATTGTTAGTGTTACCTCTTTTACTTTATTTTTTATTGTCATGGGACTGTTTATTTTGAAACAGGGTCTTATTGAGTTGTTGAGACTGGCCTTGAACCTGTGATCCTCCCGTCTCAGCCTCTCAAGTACTGGGATTACAGGTGTGTGCCACCATGTCCAGCTAGTGTTACCTATTTTATCATTGAAAGTGTTCTGACTCCTAATGCCTTTTGGTAATATTTGTAATTATAGAAGAAATTTACTAAAGATATTATCGTAATGTGAAATGTTTGTCTAGAAATTTTGCTATCATACTTATTGATTGTACCTTCCACATTTTTGGAGAAACAAGAATGATTGAAAAATCATTGAAAATTGGGGGTCTTAAAAATGACCCCAATTTTATCTTCAACCTGGAGTTGAGCACTTTTAATTGTGTGTGTGTGTGTGTGTGTGTGTGTGTGTGTGTGTGTAAACTTTAGAGGTATTTCAACCTTGTAAAGATCCATTGCCTTTTAAAAGTCCTGAAATTATCGATTGAAAGACATTTTCTCTCTGGAGAGGGAATTAAACCAAATGGAGTACTTCCATTGGAAAACTTTTATTGACCTTATAATTATACATTACTTCTCAAAATGTTAAATAAAAATATAACTTCTGACATACACACAAGGAAGTGTCCTGGTTTAGATGATAAATGATCACACTATTCTTATCTGATCTTGTTTTTAGAGTCGATGCAAGGGGCAGTTCTCACACACTATATGGACCATTTTTAACAACGGGCTATGGTAAAACTGATCTGCTGTGCCTTGTGTAGGATACTGACCTGAGAAAACAAGGATTCCAACCTCTTGATAAAAACTTGCCACCTATGAACCACTAAGTTATTAGTTAGTGAACAGAGGCTCTATTAAAAAACCAAATACATGTATCATGGTAGTATTCGAACTTCGTTTGGAAAAATATTGAGGAGTGGTATATCTGGGTCATAAGGGGACACGATGCACAATAGTCAAATTATGAAACTGACCTAGGTGTCCATCAACAGATGAATGGGTAATGAAAATGTATAGGCAATGGAATTTTACGAAGCCATAAAAAATGAGATAATGTCATTTGCTGGAAAATGAATGAAACTAGAGAATATTGTGCTAAATAAGATCAGCCAGTCTCTGAAACTCAAGGGAAGCATGTCTTCTGTCATATGTGGAAGCTAGGAAGAAAACAGGAAATAAAAGGGATTTCAAGCCGGGCGTGGTGGTGCACGCTTGTAATCCCAGTACTTTGGGAGGCGGAGACCGGAGGATCCGGGTTCGCGGCCAGCCTCAGCGCTCTCTCTCTCTCTCTCTCTTTCTCTCTCTCTCCTTAGTGAGGCCCTCCGCAACTTTGTGAGACCCGGTTTCAAAATAAAGTATAAAAAATAGGGCTGGGAGCGTAGCGTGGAGGTAGAACACCCCTGCGTTCAATCCTCGGTACCGCAAAAAAAAAAAAAAAAGGGGATTTCAAATAAATGAGGAGCGAGACCAGTGGAATAGTGGCAGTAGATGAGGGATTCCAGGCTTGGGGAAGGGAACGGTTCGATTATGTTTATGTTCATATATGAAGGCATCACTACCAGTTTCACTATCACGCATGAGGAGGCAGGAGGGGGAGTGAGGTGGGATACTGAAGGAAATAGACCAAGTGACGTAAGAATGTATGAATGTATCACTTTGGTGTTTTTTTTTGGTGGACTGGGGATTGAGCCCAGGGGCTTCTACCTCTGAGCTACACCCCCAGCCCTATTTTTTGTTCTTTATTTTGAGACAGGGTCTCACTAAGTTGAGGAGATTGAAGCCAGGGCATTCTATCTCTGAGCCACACCCTATATACCCTAGCCCTTTTTATTTTGAAATAGGGTCTTGCTAAGTTGCTGAAGGTCTCACTAAATTGATAAGGTTGACTTCGAACCTGCAATCCTGTCTCAACCTCCCAAGTTCTGGGATTTCAGGTGTGTGCCACGGCACCTGGTGAATGTATCACTTTTTTTTTTCGTGGCCAGCCTCAGCTACTTAGTGAGGCCTCTGCAACTTAGCAAGACCCTGTTTCAAAATAAAGAATAAAAAATAGGGCCGGGGGTGTAGCTCTGAGGTAGAATGCCGCTGGGTTCAATCCCCAGTACCGCAAAAAAAAAAAAAAAAAGAATGTATCACTTTGAATCTTACTATGATGTATAATTACAACGCACCAATTAAAGCATAAAACAAAATCAAACAGATTGTTTTCTGGGTACTACTAGATCATAAATTATTATGTAAATCTGGGGGAGAATATCTGGGGGAGAATTTGAACCCATAGTTTTGAAAGTTCTTTGAATGAATCTGAAAAAAATCTTTCCCTGAGAAAGACCTTTACATATACTGAACTTTTGAGCCGTACAATCTGAGGATTCAATCATAGAGCTGGCTAGGATTCACAAAGTTCACAGCAATTGACCTTGGCTTGTCCAAGTGGGACAAGTATGTGGCTTACGGATCAACTCAAATCTGACTTTTCGTGACCTTTCTTGTCAAGCTTACACCTCCAGGAACACATTTCACGTTAAACCCTATTGCTACATCGAGGGTCCAGAGTCAAGCCCTTTCACAAAGATTTATTTACTAAGTTCTTTCAAGGCACAGAGACTTAAAAATCGTGAAAACTGATCCTGACTCCAAGTATCGTGGCTTAGTTTCCTCGTTCACGTGTTAAGATGATGTAACTGTGGATGTGCTAAGATCAGAAGCAACGCCCGGGAGTTCAGTTGTTCCCATTGGTGGAGAAACTGCTTGTGAACACTTCCTAGAGACCTTAGAACTCCTCTGACCGTAGGTAACATTGCTGAACCTTCCTTTGGGTATTCAATCTTTGATGTATCTCTGCTACTTCCACCATTGCACCTTAAGGCATTTATTTATGTAGCCATCTCCTGTTCAAAAGACTCTAAATTCTACGGTGGGATGAACTATTCCTTATTTACCTTTCCTTTTCTAGTGCCAAATGAAGAGTCTGTCTTAAATAGATGGTTTTATCTGTTTATCTGACAATTTTTAAGTCGAAATATTTTGCCACGAAAAATAAATCCAAAAAAGTATGACAGGCATCTGCCAATCATTTTTACTAAATGTTAATTTTTCACATTTGCTTCAGATAATTTTGTTTGTTTATTTGGTCCTGGGGATTGAACCAACTGGCAGTCTACCTCCAAGATATATCCCCAGCCTTTTTTTTTAATGTTGAAACAGGGTCTTGCTGAGTTGCTGAGGCTGGCCTCGAACTTGCAATCCTCCTGTCTCAGCCTTCCAATTATTCAGATAATTTTATTTTATTTTATTTTATTTATTTATTTTTTTGCAGTACCGGGGATTGAACGCAGGGGCGTTCTACCTCCGCACTACGCCCCTGGCCCTATTTTTTATACTTTATTTTGAAACCGGGTCTCACGAAGTTGCAGAGGGCCTCACTAAGGAGAGAGAGACAGAGAGAGAGAGAGAGCTGAGGCTGGCCGTGAACCTGGATCCTCCGGTCTCTGCCTCCCAAAGTACTGGGATTACAAGCGTGCGCCACCATGCCTGGCATAATTTTATTTTTAAAGACTAAAACTTCATGGCTCTGGTGGAAGCTCTCCTGTCCACTTCGTCACCATCTCACAGCTTGGAGCTGGTTGTGTCACTTTTGACCTCTACTCATGCCATATGTCTGTGTATTCATAAAAATACTATTCAAAGGGTACAGTGATGCACACCTTTAATCTCAGTACGTGGGAGGCTGATATAGGAGGATTGCAGGTTCGAGGCCAGCATGGTAACTTAATATAAAAAGTAAAAACCAGGGCTGGGGATCTAGCTCAGAGGTAGAACACTCCTGGGTTCAATCCTTAGAACCACACGCACGCATAAAAAAACTATTGTTCAAAGTGTTTTTAAAAATGTGCATGCTTAATATCCTGTAAATCCTTTTACAACATGCTTTGTTTTCAATATTTATCTGCATTGATGCAGATAAATGATGCAGATCTAGTTTATCCATACTAATTGCTGTTCATTCATATGACTCTACCAGAGCTTATTTATCCATCTGTTATTGATAGGCATATGAAGGTGGTTTTTCAAATTTTCTCAATTTTGAACAATCAAACAAACATTCTGGTATTTGAGTACATATGTAAGTTTTTCTAGGATATATGAATATGAAAGTGCATTTCTTGGTTTTAGGCTAGCCACACTTTTAGGCTAACCACAGTGTGCTGTGCTGATTTACACCGCTACCAGCAGTGTACAACCATCCCTCTTCTTTCATTTCAATGATACTTGGTGTTGTCAGACTAAGTTTTTTTTTTTTTTTGCGGTACCAGGGATTGAACACAGGGGCGTTCTACCTCCGCGCTACGTCCCCAGCCCTATTTTTTATACTTTATTTTGAAACCGGGTCTCACGAAGTTGCAGAGGGCCTCACTAAGGAGAGAGAGAGAGAGAGAGAGAGAGAGACAGAGAGACAGAGAGAGAGACAGAGAGCTGAGGCTGGCCGCGAACCCGGATCCTCCGGTCTCTGCCTCCCAAAGTACTGGGATTACAAGCGTGCGCCACCACGCCCGGCTAGACTAAATTTTTATTAATATGATAGGTGTGAAATATTTCATAGTTGTTTAAGTTTGCATTGCATTGACAACAAGTGAGACTGAAGATATTTTTGTTGTTGTACAACCACTTTCCTTTTCTGTGAATTTGCCCATTTTCTGTTGGGTTGTCTTTAATTATTGGGATTTATTTATTATTTATTTATTTATTTTTATTTTTTGCGGTACTGGGGATTGAACCCAGGAACATTCTACCTCCAAATTACACCCCCAGCCCTATTTTTTTAATTCTTTATTTTGAAACAGAGTCTCACTAAGTTGCAGAGGGCCTCACTAAGTAGCTGAGACTGGCTGAGAACCTGTGATCCTTCTGTCTCAGCCTCCCAAGTACTGGGATAATAAGTGTGTGCCACTACACCCGGCTAATTCTTGGGTTTTAGATATTTATTTACTTACATATATTTGATCTGAATCCACTATCGGTCGCATGAATTGGACATATCATTTCCAATGTGTAGCTTATGTTTTAACTATAATGCATCTTATATTAGACAGAGATTTTTAATGTAGCTAAATTTCTATCTTTTCCTTTATTTTATGGGATATCTGTATCTTGACTAAGGTATCCTTTGCCACTTCAAAGCCTAGAGACATTGTGTATTCTCTTCCAGAATTTTTAAAGTTTTGCCTTTTCATATTTGTACCTGTAATAGACCTGGAATTAACTTTTATTTTGATATGGAGTAAAGATCTAGTTTTATTTTTTCCACATAGATAGAATCACTTTTCAAATCATCATTTCCCCTATTGATTTGAAAGCCAAATATGTATTGTTTCCATATAAATGTCTGATTTTTAGGTCTCAATTCAGTTTTATTGGTTTATTTATATATCGCTGCCCTAAAGTGTCTCTAATTTTTAGTATTTTTAACTTCTTAATATATTATTCTCTCTAGTAGGACTCATTTCCTTCCCCTTTATTCATTAAAATGATCTTGATTGCTCTTGGCCTCTTGTTCTTTAATATAAACTTCAGGATTATCTTTTCAAAATCAATGAAAAACCCTATCATGGCTCAGATAGAGATTAAACTAATTTTATGAACTAATTATGGAGGAATTATATCAAGTCTCCATATCTATGACCTTGATTTGTGTATCCATTTATTTAATTTTTTTCCCTTAATTGATGAAAGAATTTTTCTTTTTGTTCTATAAAGGTCTTGAATATCTTTTGTGAGATTTATTTGTGTCTTAGAATATTTATTAATATTGTGAGTAGGAATCTTTAAAATTATATTTTTTAGCCAGTCGTGGTGTTGCACTCTTGTAATCCCAGTACTTGGGAGGCTGAGACAGGAGGATCGCAGGTTCGCGGCCAGCCTCAGCTATTTAGTGAGGGCCTCCATAACTTAGTGAGACCCTGTTTCAAAATAAAAAAAAAAAAAGGGTGGGTGGTAACTTGGAGGCAGAATGCTTCTGGGTTCAATCCCCAGTACCAAAAAATAAAAAATAAATAAATTATATTTTCTAATTGGTTGTTTCTGACATACAAGAGTTTATCATTTTGGTATATTTGTTTTTAAAAATTGAAATAAAATTCACATAGTGTAAAATTAATCATTTTTGTTTATTTGATTTTGCAGTGTTGGGGATCAAACCTAGGACCTTGTGCATGCTAGATAAGCATTCTATCCCTGAGTGACACTCACAGCTCAAAATTAACCGTTTTTACCAAGAGCTGTGTGCATGTATGTTAACACCAAACTGATACTCATTGTGATGTGAGACTACCATGCACCAATAAAAACATAAAAAAAAGAAAAAAAATTAACCGTTTTTAAGTGTACAAGTCGGTGGCAGTTAGTACACTCACAGTGGTGTGCAACCGACACTGTAGCAAAGTTCTACAAAATTTTCATTACTCCCAAAGAAAACCCTCTGCCCCTTAAACTTTTCATTCCTCTCGTCTCCCGGCCCTTGGCAATCATTGATCGGCTTTCTGTCTCTATGGATTTGCCTATTCTGGGTATTTCATAGAAACAGAATCGTGTACCTTTGTGTCTGGTGTCATTCAAATGAAGGTTCATCTATGCTGTAGTCGGTACCAGCACTGCTTTTCTTTTCATGGCTGAATAACATTCCTTTATAGATCTATCTATCCCAAATTTTATTTATCTAATCATCCCTCGATGCACATTTGGATTTGGTTTTGGCTCCTGTGGATAATGCTGCTATGAGTATTTGCATGGTATTTAAGAGCCTGTTTTCAATTCGTGTGGGTATATACCTAGGAGTGGAATTGCTAAGTCATACGGTAACCCTATGCTTGACTTTTTGAGGAACTGCCAAATTATTTTCCACAGCAATTGTACCATTTTATGCTCCCACCAATGATGTTTGGAAGTTCTAATTATCCACATTCTTATCAATACTTCTCCTCTGTGTTTTGATGACAGCTCTCCTAGCGGATGTGAAGTGATACCCCATTGTTGTTTTGATTTGAATTTTTCTAATGACTATTCTTGTTGAGCATCTTTTCATATCCTGTTGACTATTTGAATATCACTGAAAATTCCATTCAAGTCCTTTGCTCACTTTTAATGGGGTCGCTTGTCTTTCTATATTCTGGATACTAGAGCATTACCAGATATAAGATTTGCAAATGTTTTCTCCCATTCTGCCGGTTGCTTTTCACTTTCTTTATAGTGTCTTTTGATGCACAAAAGTGTTGAGTGTGTGTGTGTGTGTGTGTGTGTGTGTGTGTGTGTGTGTGCATATGTGGTACTCAGGATTGGACCCAGGGGCATTCTACTTCTTAGCTCTACTCCAAGCCCTATTTTATTATTTATT
>PVJS01030959.1:0-23746 GCA_004027185.1 Glis glis | reverse complement strand
GAGAGAGAGAGAGAGAGAGAGAGCGAGCTGAGGCTGGCCACAAACCTGGGTCCTCCGGTCTCTGCCTCCCAAAGTACTGGGATTACAAGCATGCGCCACCATGCCCGGCCTCCCATGTTCTATACAATTTTAAGAATACTTCCAGTCGGGCATGGTGGCTCAGGTGTGTAATCCCAGTACTTGGGTGGGTGAGACAGAAGGATTGCATGTTTGAGGCATTTAGAAAGACCCTGTTTCAAGATAAAAAATAAAATGAGCTGGAGGATGTAGCTCAGAGGTAGATATCCCGTTGGTTCAATCCCCAGCACAAATAAAAGGTACTTCCAAAAGAAAATAGTGTCAAGTATGAAGAAAGTATAGTTATGGTCCTTGGATTGTCCAAAGTGAAGCCCCTTCCCTCTGTAAAGATGACAGAGAGGTTTCCTTAGTATCAAGCAATACCATACAGAAATGTGGTAGCATTAAACAACTTATTAAGATGGATTGATGATGGGAAGAGACAGGTAGAAACCAAATATGATATCTGTGCAACTTAGAGGAAATTTTTACTGTTATTCATGAGAAGAAAAAAATGAAGAAGGGAAAGAGTTAAGGAAAAAGAAACATTAAGAGCCAGTTTTATTTTAGATACTTGTGATACATCCAAATAGAGACATTAAGTAGGAAGATGGACGTATGAGTCTAGATCTCAAAAGCAAATTCGGGGCTGAATAGCTAAATTTGGGAGGCTTCATAATGCTAAGGGAATAGATGAGATCTCTCAGGGAGAGAACATAATGAGGTTTGATATTGAGCCCTAAGAAATGACGTGACATGAACTCACAGAAGGGCACGTGTTTAAATGCTTCTATTTTATGCTTATAGCGCTGATTTACTCAAAGGAGTTTTAAAAGAAATGGAAAAGATCTAGTAGGATCTAGTAGGATCCTACTATGATCTAGTAAGATCTAGTAGGATCTAGTCAATAATGGCATGTTTAGCACAATAGTAAAAAACCAGGAGTGATTCCCTAAGTTGAAAAATAATTTAGAAAATTATAAACATTCTATGATACATTATACTTCAGAGTATAAAATCCCAATGTAGAAGAATTTCTTTTTTGGTATGGAAAACCATTGATAACATAAGAGATTAAAGGAGACAACAAAATCTTCAAGTATAATAAATTACTACTTAAAAACAAATATACATAACACAAAAAAAGAACAGAAGTGCATTTCAAAATATTGACAGTGGGATTATAGATATTTCTGTGCTCTTTTTCCCCTTCATTTTGAAGTAAGGGTTTACTACATTGAGGATAATCACACTGGGGAAAAATGTTATCTGAAGAGTTAAAGTGGAAAATACGGGGTCAGCATCTCTAATCTGAAAACTCAAAAGGGAAATGTTCCAAAATTCAAAACTTTTTGAGTGATGGCATAATGCCACAAATGAAAAATTTCACACCATGGAATTTTGTTTCATGCACAAGATTATTAACAAATTTGCATAAAATTACCATCAAACTCTGTGTATAAAGTGCATGTGAAATATAAATGAATTTCATGGTAATACCAATGCAATACCAAACATTTTAGAAAAGAACTACTCAATCTGTAATAATAATAATAACAACAATAACAATAACATGTTAAACAATTATAACAAAGAAGATGTGGGAAAAACTTCTATGAAAATAGCACACATTTGTTGAATGCCTAATTTTTGGTGGGTACTATTCTGTGCTTAATGCTTTTTTTTTGTGGAACTGGGGATTGAACCCAGGGCATTTCTACCTCCAAGCTGCCCTAATTTTTATTCTTAATTTTGAAACAGGGTCTCACTAAGTTGCAGAGGCCTCACTAAGTAGCTGAGGCTGGCCGCGAACCTGCGATCCTCCTGTCTTAGCTTCTGAAGTACTGGGATTACAAGTGTGCGCCACCACGCCCAGCCTCTGTGCTTAACTCTTTATGTGATTTGTTTCATTTAATCCTTATAAGAATCATACAAAATGAGATTACTATTATTACTTTTTGACAACTGAAAAAGGTGAAGATTGAGATGTTAATAACATGACCACTATCACATAATTACTAAGAGGGAGAATGAGATTTGCTTCCAACTCGATCTGATTCCAGAGAGAGCTCTCTTCAGCATCCAAGACACAAGTTTAGATAGAGTGCAAGTCCCCCACCTCCTAAGGGTTATCTCAAGCAGCTGAAGGAGGTAGAGATGAGCCATTTGTCTTTGCTTCTCTAACAAAACAAACTGTATCTACACCGGAACCCAAATATGTATCTGCATAGAAAGGATGACTAGCACTCAATAACCTGTCCCTACTGAATTGTGAGCTTCTTCTTAAATCTTCATTGTAATTATTTTTCATATGCAAAAATATATTTTGGGGTATCAACACAGTGATGAAACTATTTTTGAGGACAATAGGAGCATAGAAGTGACCTCAGAGATCATCTGATCTAATACCTTCATTTTATAGATGAGAATGTTCAGCCCATACTAGAAAGTCTGGCTGGTGATGTACTAGAAATAGAAGATGAAGTCTTCAGCATCCCTGGCTGGGACTCTTTTCCTAAGCTGTTTTCAAAATGTTAACTGGGTGGCCATGAGATAGATCTTAGGGAACTACAAGGTCACACTCTTTCAATAACAAAGCTCACATGTTATTCGCCTTTTTTACTCTCATTCTCTCATGAGGTTACAGTGGAGTTTTCCAGAAGCTGTGTTGTGTATGATTTCACAACAGATGGAGGGCAAAAGCAGATATGAGAGAGAACACAGCCAGATAAGCTGGCCAATAAGGAAATTTACTGAAATGTAAAACAGTGCCACTGTTCCCACTAATTTTTTTTTGTTTTGGAAAATTACATGTACTGTTTAATAAAACTGCATTGTGTATGTTGATACAATATGCTTATTATTTTTATTTTAATAAATAAATATCAAAATTTTCTTGACTTTCATTTCTTCTTTTTGGTTTCTTTCTCTTTAATCCTCTAGTAGATAATTCTTTTCTGTCATGTAGCCTCCTTCTTAGCATCGCACCATGTACTTGTACTGGAACTTTTTTTTTTTGGTGGTACTTGGGATTGAACCGAATATAGTAGACATTGATAGGTACAATCTGCATGAATGTAACTTGGGGCTATTTGCAATTTATCAGAATGAAGGGGTGGTCACAAAGTTTGACAATTGCTATACTAAGAAATATTTCTTTAAAGTATTTAAACCAGGCGGGGTGGTGCATGCCTATAATCCCAGTACTTGAAAGTCTGAGACAGGAGGTAGGCAATCTAGCAAGACTCTGTTTCAAAACAAAAAATAAAAAGGGCTAGGGGTATAGCTCAATCCATGTAACACACACATACACACATGTGCGCACGCACACACACACACACACACACAGACACACACACACGAATTAAAGTATTTAAAAACCTCTGTGCCTATTAGAAAAACAGTATTAAGTGTTACAATTTAGTGTTTCCAAGCTAAGTATTCTATATTTTTTCTTTAATATTGTTGTATTTCTGACCAAGAAAAGACTCTCATGCTCTAATTTATGTCTACAAACCTCATATTTCAATGTTTAATCATGCTTTCACACAATTAAATCAAATTGTACATAAATGTATTCTTACTTTCCTACAGAATATTTCAGTATAGAAAAAATTTTATATTTTAAGTTAGATTACTTCTCATCTTTATTACTTATTTAAATCATATTTCTTGAAGTTAAAGAAGCATATTATTTTAGGAAAATTGCATACTTTCCCTTGGTGTTAAGGTGCACTTAAAATATATGTTAATATTGCAGTGAGAATCATTATTGTGTCTCTCTCTCTAGTACCGAAAGGAAAACAATTAAAACAGCTTTAAAGTATCAATAATTTATGAAAGAAAAGTCTATGTGTACTAGACTACATCTTAAAAAATCCAAGTGAGACCAGAGGGAGCCCACTGAATCCCTCCCAGGAGAACAGCTCTCCCTCGACTTTACGAGGAAGTTCATTTCAAGCTGCCCTTGGGCTTCGAAAAGAGCTGTATAACTCCCTATTCTTCATCTATCTTCTCCAGCAACTTACAAGTAGGAATGAGGTTTTCACAAGAAGTCACTTGTCAAACAAACAGACAAACAGAAGAACCCCTGGGGAACACTTTCTGCACTGTTCTGATTAACTAGCTCGATTCCCTCCATATGAGAAGATCCAGTAGACCGCCACTTAGACGTTTCACCCCCACCTACGTGTGAGCTATTTCATCCCTCCAGCTCTGCTTCTTAATTCTCCTACCCGCTTGAAACCTGGGGTTTCCTAAATGATTTCCAGGCCTGCTGCCATATCCGATTTTTAATAGGAATCTCCAAAGTGAACTATAATTTGAAAATACGTAATCAAGGACACTGTGGGATTCTCAGCTTTAGGCAATATGTTTTGTCGGGTAGAAGAAAGCTCTGGCAAACAGCAGACCCAGATCCCTGCACCAGCTGTGCCCCCGACTTGTTCTATAATTTCAATCAAGTCACTCTAGCAGCCATTGTCTGTCTGTTTCACTGGTGGAATCTACAGAAGGCCTAGCCTGCCTGCCTCCTCCACAATGATCATGTGAGGATTAATGAGATGAAGGCTGTAGAGATATGCTGTTCCCTTGAGGAAAGAGACTCTGAAAAGAAAGGTATTAGAGAAAAGCTCTGGTTATGGCTTTCACGAACTCAGACTCCCAAGTCTCACGTTGCCTGCATGTTTCCTAGCAATTAGGTCATTATTACTTTTCGAATGTAATGAAAACAATACCACAAAAAATCATTTGAAATTGAACAAAGAAAGCATTTTTCTTTTGTTTCTTTCATGTATGATGTATTTTTTGAGTATAAGCACATTGCATTATAGCACGAATTGGCAGCTTTACCGTCAAATACACTACCATCTGCTGACTGGACCCCAGTTTTACATGCCCAATTGCACATTGTTTAATTGCCCGTCTCTGCCAGTAGCCTAAATATATTATATATTTATATGTTTCTGTGTATGTGTTTTGTGTATGTATGAACATGTATTGACCTCACTTTTATTGAGTTCTTGTGCTGTAAATTAAAAAAAAACCATAATCCTAGGCCTATGCATTTTAACAGAAATAACCCCCCTCGAGGCTTCTGTTTAAAATCATGCCCACAGGCATAGACTGAGGGGCATGCCTGCTATGATTTCACCTTCACATACTTCAAAAGAATGTGTGTGTGTGTGTGTATGTGTGCGCGCGCGTGTGTGTGTTTGGGGAATGGATGATAGAAGAAAAAGAGGGTCAGGAAGTAAATCCTTTGTGAATGTAAAATTTTCCCTGCTTATTCTTCAACATCTAAATATCCAAATTCAGTGTTTTTGTATGATTCTTTAATTTAAAATGCTGGCTTCAAATGTATTTTATGATGGCCTAATTTGATTGTATCTAGTCACCAAATACCTTAGAAACACTTCGTCTCATACATCAATTTCTCTCTTTCAAAGAAAAAAAAAGGAGGGGGGATAAATTGCTCTTAACTCCACATTAGGGCTAAAGAAAGACTTTAAAGAAGTTGTAAGTATCGAAAAATGGTATTTAGCGTGAAAATACCTTCCAAATAAACCACCAAATTGCCTTCTGTGATGGTCTGTGATGGGGGAGCCTGATGACCATGCGGTACTCATAGCAGATTCCAACAGCTCCTTCTGAGTTCCGGAGATAATTGCTTCAATAGAGTTCATAAACCCCAAGCTCATGGATACAGTAAAATACCCTAAATAAGCATCACTAGAAAGTAAATCTTTACATGTGGATGTATGCTGCTTTGCAACATGAAGAACTACTAGTCTAAAGACTGTCAGTTTTGAAATCTAAAGTAATGTGTTTCCTTGCAAGGCCCCATCCATGCCAGCTAAAACAGATGTAACATATTTGTTTTTGGAGTGTGCTTTGCTGGATAAAAACAGTATCTCTTTTTCCCCTTTCTCATTTAAAGATTAAAGGTTAAAAAATAGTACTTGATTTTAGATTGAGATTTATGCTATATTTCTTTCTTTTTTTTTTTTTTTTTGCGGTACCGGGGATTGAACGCAGGGGCGTTCTACCTCCGCGCTACGCCCCCGGCCCTATTTTTTTATGCTTTATTTTTGAAACCGGGTCTCACGAAGTTGCGGAGGGCCCTGCTAGGTAGAGAGAGAGAGAGAGACAGAGAGACAGAGAGAGAGAGAGAGAGGAGAAAGAGAGAGAGAGAGAGGAGAAAGAGAGAGAGAGAGAGAGAGAGACAGATCGATCGATCAATCGATCGATCGCGCACATGCGCATGCGAGCTGAGGCTGGCCGCGAACCAGGATCCTCCGGTCTCTGCCTCCCAAAGTACTGGGATTACAAGCGTGCGCCACCACGCCAGGCCCTTATGCTATATTTCAATATTAAATAAGTGTGTGTTACTTCTTTACAAGTGTATGTAACTTCTTTACAAGTGCTTGAAAACAAGGTTGGGTACTATTGACACAGGGATATTGTTACAATATATACTACAGATTAGCACTTTCTTCTATCGAAAAGTGACACTTTTATAAATAGTTATAATGAAAATTTAACATAGTTCAGACTTAACTACATAAGGTGAGCATTCAACTTACCACAAATGTCCTAGCCAGCACATAAATACTACACATCAAAGTTAACTGTGAAGTTCACACTTGTTCATAGACTATGAAATAAATTCCATGGCTTAATGTTCCAAAGCTTTTAGAATTTTTCATACACTTAAAAATGGAATAATGGTGATATCCTTTATATAAATTCATTTTTCAAAGAAAGAAGAGATAAATATATACAAGTTGAATAACATATACATTAAATAAAGTCCCCAAACCAAATCGGGACTAAATTATACACATTTAGTTGGAGTTGACATTCTTTAAAAATTTTATGTTAATCTTATTAATAGCATCTTGGATCCAGAAGATAACAAATTTAAAAACTAATTGCCCCTACTTATAGAGAAAGGTTTCAGTAATTCATTTTACACATAAAAGCTTCTTAAATTTTTGTGATCTTCTATTTCTTGCCACAATGATGGAAATAAATCAGCACTGGGAGGGAGGCATTCTGGTGGAAATAATGCAAGAGTGTCAAAAAATAATGTGATTTATCTCAAAGGAAATGAAAAACAGGGATATTCTATTCTAGAAACCTAAAAGGAAAATGAGTCATAGTCTCTGAGGGTTTACGCTAGGCCATGGTAGTTAGACGGGCAATGTTGGAAGTTAGCGGCCACAGAAACACCGTGTAATCTCTTGCTAGATAATGCATTCCAGTAAAATGAATGGTGATCTTGGAATGAAAAAGGGTTTTTATTTGTTTGTTTTTGTTTTAAGTTTCAAACATGAACATCTTTTTCTTTGCTGCTTTTCTTACTGAAAAACAAAACTTCAAATTGCTAAATGGCTTTCACATTTTTCTTCCAAAAGGTACTTCCTCAGCATAATAAATACTTCTGACAAAGTTGACACTTGCTGTGGATAAAGAAGACAGTGTCTTGGATTTTAAATATGAGAATTGCATTTCAGGAAGAAAAGAGAGACACACCCAACAGCCAGGTTCTAAGGCTTTCCACACCCTACTTTAGTTTTAACATATATATTTTTATAATACAAAAGTACATCTTAAGACCACCCCCCTGAATTGCCTTGTGATCAATAGGAGTAAAGGCCTTGTGCCCCTCAGAAACAGAGAAGGCAAACTTTGTAGTCATACGTTATAAAGATCAATCAATTTTGCAAGGTGTATAAGATTTATCCAATAAAAGATAAGTGGATGGAACTTAGGAGTTGTGTACAATGATGTTCTCTAGTGGCAAGACTGAATTATCACATAAGTTTGAGTACCTTAAATATGTAGTATCTCAAGCATAGTGTTCTGAAAGCTATTAGTACCTCTTCTGGACACAGAAATTTCTTTTACTGGCTGCTGTAGATACTCTTGTTCAGGGTTGTGTGACTGGCATCCCCACTCCCGTTTCAGTTGATCGTTGCAGGGATACAAAACCCTCCTTTTCTCCCTAAAGGGTAGGAAAGACCTGGAGTGCAATTTCTGTTCCAAACGGCCCCACAAATCACACTGGAGCTTAGCATCTTCCTCTTTCCCTACTCCCTTACAGCGTTCCTGGGAGCATACCCCTTAAAAATCATTCACATAAGAATCTCCATTATAGGAACTTCTTTCACTCTCTCTAAGACACATAATAGCAAAATTGGCAAAGTTCTCCATGTTCCAAATAAAAGTAAATTTTCTAACTTGATAGTCCAGAGCAACCCAACCATGCAATGTTAGAGCTGGAAATGATGCTAACATTTGTTGATTGTTAAGGAAACTCAACCTCTGAAATTACTTGAACAAGGTCACTCAGCAATTTAGTGACAGGGGGCAAGATTGGCATCCACATAACCTCAATCCCAGTCTAGTGCCCATTTCACTCCGATGTCATCGGAGCATTTCTCATATGCATGTCCTTTTCTTCAGCTCCATTGTCAACAAATCATTTGTGTAGTTGCCATTGTTTCACCGATATGAAAAGTAGTCTTCTTTAATGAATGAAAGACTTGAGCATGCCTGCTTAATAATTAAAAAATCCAATTTATAATGAAGATCTAGCCCAAACCACCTTTTCAATCATAAAAATACTGAAAACAAAATAAAATCTATGATTCAGTAAAAGTTTTCTATAAAGTGAGCCCTCTGCTAATTTTGTTGCATGCATTACAAGAAGTGATCCTTAGAGCAACTTCAGTTGGCTGGTACTATTGTAGTCTCCTCTTTAGCAATGGGGATATCAAGGTCCAGAGATGAAAACAGATATTCAGCTATTACATACTAAAGCCAGGGTCAAAGCCAGAACTGACTTACTTGTTTTCATAAGCTCTAGACTATATTGCTTGTCTGTCAGTTACAGGCTGCACATTCTTCAAAAGAGTAGTCTTGGTGACCCACGAGACCCCTTCCTTCTACCTTTTGTCATTGATTTAAATTATATGAGATTAACCAAAGAATATGTGCCAAAATATTACCTTTAAAAAGAGTGGAAACATCTGAGTATGGTGCACACCTGTGATCCCTGTACTTGGAAGGCTGAGACAGGAGAATCACAGGTTTGAGACCAGTCTCAGCAACTTAGCAAGACTCTCAGCAACCTAGTGAGACCCTGTTTCAAAATAAAAGATAAAAAAGGCTGGGGATGTGTCTTAGAGGTGGAATGCCCCTTGGTTCAATTCCTAGTAACACACACACACACACACACACACACACACACACACTCGGAAACATCACATGGTACACCATTAACAGGTAATGTTTTTATGTATCAGTTAAAAATAAATTTAATTATAGAATGGGTCATCATCATTTGGATAAAAAATTTGAGTGAATAATTTCTACCTTTTTTCAACTGAATATTGGCAAGTTATATTTTTATATATTTATGGGTAAAAAGTGATACTGTGATATATGTATACAATATAATATAGTGGAATGATTGAATCAAGGTAATTATCATATCCATGACCACAAATAAGTATCATTTAGTCCTCCTGTCTAATTGAAATTTATATGCATTGACCAACATCTTCCCGTTCCTCACCCCCTGCTTTGATAAAAGTATTCTACTCTCTGCTTCCATGTGTTTAATTTTTTAGCTTCCACATATAGGTGAACAAATGTGGTATTTGTCTTTCTGAATTTGCATGTTTCTTAAGGCAAACTATAGCATATTATGTAGGCATAGATATCAAAACATTACTTTTCTTGTTGGTTTATTATCCTTTCTATCAGGGAAGTAACTCTAGAATGCTTCAGAACTACAAGAGGTGCATTACACTATGGTGGACTAAAATGTCTACCCCTGCCTTGTGGGGTCCCTGGGTTTTGGACAAGTTTAATTTGGAGCTATGTATGATTTTATGATTTTTCCTAATTGACAATGCAAACATGGATTTCCTGCCACAAATACCTGTGAAAAAAAGATATTCAATATATGTGTGATGGGTAAAAGGGACTATGGGTTGAAAAGACAATCATTTCACATGGTTCCATTAAGAGGGACTCACATCAGAGTAGGCACTACCCTGGTGAGTGAAAAATTTCAATAATTGGATTGGATTTGCTATTAACTCATGTTTTATGACCCTCTTAGAAGAGGGACTCATTTTATGAACAGAATGGCAATATACAAATTAATCAATTTTAATTTTATAATTTAACTAATAAATGCTATGAAATTCTCCAGAGAAACTGATATGAGATGGCTGAAGATTGATGATGATGATGATGATGATGATGATGATGATGATTACGATGATGATTACGATGATGTTGTTACTTGTGGCACTGGGGATTGAATCCAGGGGTGTTGTACCTCTGAGCTATACCCCTAGCGCTGTTTTATTTTTGAAACGGGATCGCACTAAGTTGCAGAGGGCCTTGTTAAATTGCTGAGGCTGGCCACGAACCTGCTATACTCCTGTCTCAACCTCCCAAGTACTGGGATTACAGGCATGTGCCACCACGCCCTGCTTGAAGATAATTTTATAGTAATTATACTCCATGTAACGTCAGCCAGGTTAAATGGCAGTTTCAGCCAGCCACCCAGGATAAATATTCGCTGTTAGAAAGAATATCAACATCTTGTCAAATACAATATTTACTATTCAAACTTAACTTATCCAGATCTCCAATTGATCTGTATCATTTGCTGTAAAATTGGTTTAGATTTTTCTATGTCTGTCACTTTAATTCTAAGAACATTTAAGAAACATTTACTTTGGAAAGTTTCACTGTAGTCTGCTAGGAAAGGCACTCTCATGTGATAATTAGGAGAACTAGATAATATCCCCCATTTGACACACCTAGCCATCACTTTGGGGCAAAATGCTTTACCTCTTTAAGCTTTGGCTTCCTCATCTGTAAAAAGGGTGGGCTGAAATGATTACTCTTTAAGGCTCACCATTATGTGATGATGAGTATTTGAGATTTTTCACTTTCATAGCAATGAATTTTTGGGAGCTCTGATCCTATAAAGCCAAGAAAGAATGAAGAGAGACCAAGAAAAAAATTGTGTTAAAATATAAAAATAACTTTTACCCTAAAGAAAATGTTCATTGGTGTCCTAGGTGTATTTTATTAGTTTTGCTAGTAGCTTATGAATGTATCCTTGATTTTCTGATCTATTAACTACTTATGCTTCTTTAAGCATTACTCCTTGGACCTTGAAAGTTGCAGATATTATTATAATGGTAATAAAGATGTTCTTGAAAAGATCAAGAAAAGCTAATTCATAAGATACCATTACTTGAGGTCACCATTTCTAATTTCAAACCAAATGAGCATCAAGAGAAAACAATTATTCCTGAAATACTGTGCTTTTATTTGGCCTAGTTTTTTAAAAAAATTGTTTATCTTTGTGAAACATATTGCTTATGTTTATGTCAGGGTTGATTTCATTATGCCCAAGCACTTTTCAACTACATTTGGCTGAGGATCACTCTAGAATAATGCAGTTCTAAAGTTATCTGTTTGCATATGGTTGCTTCAGCAAGCATTTAAAGGATACATTTATTGTGTTCATGCAAAAAACAACCCGTGTTCCCCCTAAGCCTAAATATATTTTTTCTAAATGCATCCTCAAAATCAGTGTCTTTCTTGATCTAATATTATATTGGAAGAGGAGGCATTGTTTAGACACATAATCACATGTACTACTGACTGTTGCTATAAAAATTTAATCTCTGCACAATTTCCACTGCTTTCCTTTGAAATCTGGTGTTTATTGCAACAGAACTTCAGATTTTGTAACATGATAGTCTGAAAGACAGGCCAACACAGGCGGCTCTTTGGAAACAAGAGACCTGGTATTTCTAACAGCCAAAAAGCTGGCCAAATACCAGGAAGAGAGAAAAGACACATCAGGTAGGTTGTGCTCATTTCCCAGCACTCCTAATGCTTTGATACAGGGATTCTTTTGACAAATTATGGATGCTATTTTGTTGTTGCTGTTGTTGTTATTGTTGGTCTGTTTCTGCTAACCATACTCTCCTGGAAAAGACTTCACCATCTGGATGTGGTTTTTGTTTCTGTGAGAAAGAAATTTTGTGTCCTTGATATGTCACTCGAATAAACAATTGAGGAGAAAGAACATGGATCAAGATGGTATATATTTCCAGGTCAGTTTAGGACAACTACTACAAGTTCTATGATAAATACGGTCAACACGGAAGCATGAAAATGTATTTATTACAAAAAGAATCATTGGACATTTCAGAATAACTTGACAGCTAGCTAGGAACAGTCATATGGCCTCCTGAACACAACATGGACATCTGTAGGTTCAAAGGCAACTAAACATGAGTTATGTACTGGTCAGAATTTTATAGTTTTATTTCAAGAAATCTTGATATGCTTGTTTCATTATACAAGCAACTATAAACTTACGATATTAATTTTAAATTTGTAGCAAATTGTAACAAAAGACAAGCTAAAAAAACAAGTCAAAGAATGTTATGGGATCATACAATTTTTGTGTTCTTCACCCTGTACCCCATTGGCAAATTCATTTGCCATAGTTTATCTCTGAATACTGCTCAGTATCTTATCTGGTCAGTGGTTTGGATTTGAAAATTGAAGGGCCCGTGGGATAGATTCTTAAGTTAAATGACCCATATTGGTGTCGACACTAAAAAGTATAGCTTTGCTTGTGTTATAGAAGAAATAAAGACAAAGATCTTAGGTCAAGATTGAGTGTTATTTTTAATTAGGCACTTACTTCTATATCTTTGTTCTAAGGAGCTAAATCCCTGTTGGGATATGACTAAGTTCTGTTTCTCCAGGTTCTGTATGTGAAATGATTGAGATTTCTGAAAGCTCTTTGGATTTGACACCAATGGCTGTCAGTTTTCTCTGCCATTAAAGTGTGTGTTTCTTGTGTTGGATAATAAAAATATTACTGTAGCCATTAACTCTGTAATTAAGATAGAATACCTTTCTTTTCTTTGCTACTGGGTCTCAGGATGCATAGCAATGTCACTAAAGCTAGTATGTGTCTTTGTCATATTTTGTAAATTAGAGTTTCCATTTAGAGTATCATCGTTTAAAGCCATAAATCCTCTTCTAAGCTCCATCATTGTAACCAGAAAACTACTATTTGACCAATCTAGTTCGTATAGAATATTACTTAATGTTTTATAACATTATAAAATATTTGATATTAAACTATATTATGCCAAATTACTGCCAAATTCCCATAAACATTACTATATTTTCAGGGCTCTACATATTTAGAATCCGTTGAAAATTCTGCCATTTCTCAATCTGAGGCAGCATTATTAGTTCGGTCCTCAAATGTTAGGTCTTTGTAAACAAAGCATCACAGAGATCAGTCTTTTTAAAAAAATAAGCTGTTCTCCTCCTGAAGGGATTCTGATCTAGTCAAGGTGTTTGGTCACCTGATTTGGATAAACAGTCAGGTCTTATCACATACTAGAGAAAGCTTTAGAAATAAAAGCAGATGCTGTAATTAGGTTTCACTTGAATGTCATAGATTTTGTAATTATAAAATATAGGTTAGATAAAGGAGATCACATTCCTAGTTGTCTGGTCTAAATATCAATATTAGGTATTTGTCATTAGACTCCTTAAAAGCCTCTGCTTTTAAAATAGACATGGTGATGGATGACTTACATCCAGACAATAGAAGCCCTTAAAAGCAGGATGAGCCACAAGGAATTATTTCCTCTCTGTTTAAAAAACAACGGACCTCTTAACAAATCAGTAGATGATATATTATAATGATTTTTATATTAATAAGCTATTTCTACCATTTGAACTGGTTGCATCATCCATAAATAAACAAGTAAATAGGTCTCTCTAAAGACAGATCACTCAATAGCACCATCTTAATGGACAGTGAACCAACTCTTCAGTTATTTGGAATGCCAACTAGGGATTATACAGCAATAAGTATAACTTGGCCAGTTATGATGCACATAAATAGTATCATTCATGGTAAATCAATAAAATTAGGCCTATTCTAAATGTAGCCCTTTTATTACCCATAGCCTGTACAAAGGTGAACACTGTGTTCTTCTTCAGTAAGTTCTGCTATAAATCATCAAAGTGGTTATTATGCAATAAAAGATGAGTTGACTGATATTTTCATACTTTTCTTTCTACACCAGAGGTATGAGGAAATTCTACATGGTAAAAACAGCAGCAGGAAAAAAAAACAACTAAAAACCAACAATCAAAGAAAATAAATCTCTGACTATAGGGGTGCTAAACATTTAGGTACAGTTAAAGCCCAGGTTGTTTATTTCACAGGGGTGTTTTATATGATATGGGTATATCAACACGAACATATTCAGAGATGCTTCACAGAGTCACTCTCTTGTTTGTTAGAATTTACCCCACTCTCCTTTCTCAGTAGGCATTTTATATCCAGGAACTTCTGTGTCACAGAATTTCCTCATCTGAACTTTGGACTGCATCAAGACAGGAGGGATTGGTGTGGTGGTAAACAGTCACTTTCAGTACAGATTTATGAAAGCGGGAGTATAGTTATATGAAATCCAGAAAGGTGAGGTGAGTCAAAAGAAGAGAGTAGAGAGAATTTTCCTGTTTTGGAGGTCTAAGCAAGAAGGGAATCAGCTATATAAGTGCTGAACTTTGAATTAATATATGATATGTTCTATTGAATTTTATGTTAATATACTATTTCTATTCTACTAATCAGGAACCCAGTCAAACAAAAGGTAGGGAATTCAATGCAAAGTATTTGAGTATTAACAATGAATATTTTTAGAAGTCCTAAGTAACAGATACATAATAACATCTATAAAAACAAAACAAAACAAAAAATCCTTTGAGGCAAGAATATAAAATTCTATTTCTTGTTCAATATCAGGCTTGTGAATAAGGGATAGACCATGCATTGTTTACAGTCATTTTATTAACTTTCCAATTTATTAATACAATTATTTATTGTTAGAACTTTTCTTCAGAAAACTACCTTAGTTCTATTCTGCAGATTTTGATAGAGCTGAAACAGAAAAAAACCTTTACTAAAATTCACTAAATGAAATAACTGGAAATAACAAGAAATACCCACAATTTACATAAAGGAAATTTTATCATAGTATTCTGGGATGCAAAATGAGTCTTGCAAAATGACAAATGGCATGGTGTACCTGTCATGTCCCTGTATAGGAAGCCTCAGCATTATAAAACCAATTGTGTCCCTGCATAAATCTATAAATCTAAAAAAGTTTCAATAAAAGTATTAGACATTTGAAAATAATTCTAAAGTTTATTTGGCTAATTAGAATAGAAAGGTGAATTGAAAATTGAGAGAAAGATCAATGAGATGTGAATATTCTTTTTTTTTTTTTGGTACTGGAGATTGAATCCAGGGGCATTCTACCTCCAAGTTATACCCTCAGTCTTTTTTATTTTGAAACAAGGTCTTGCTAAGTTGCTGTGGGTCTCACTAAATTGCTGAAGCTTGCCTCGAACCTGCGATCCTTCTGTTTCAGTTTCCCAAATACTGGTATTATAGGTGTGCACTACCACGTCTGGTGTGGTATGGATACTCTTATCATATATTTAAAAAAATTATTTTAAAGAATTTTTTTTGCGGTACCGCGGATTGAACCCAGGGGGTACCCCCCGCCCTATTTTTTTATCCTTTACTTTGAAACTGGGTCTCGCGAAGTTGCGGAGGGCCTCACTACGTAGCTGAGGCTAGCCGCGAACCCAGATCCTCCGGTCTCCACCTCCCAAGTACTGGGATTACAAGCGTGCACCACCATGCCCGGCTCTTATCATATATTTTTAACTTAATATGAAGCTAAAAATTGAAATCCGAGCAGTGTTGTTGAAATTGATGTATACCAATAGAAAGGAACATAAAATTTAAAAACAGATCTACATATATTTTATAACTTAAAATATGATAGCTGTCATTTCTTTTCAACAGATAAAATAAATGATAGATTCTCAAAAGAATACAACAACAACAAACAACAACAACAACAACAAAACTGGTGCTGGATAATGAGGGAGCAACACATAAAAATTTAAGTTGGCAATAAACCTTATATTTTGGAGTTTCCAGAAACTCCAAAAGGGTGAAATAATTAAATTTATTCAAAGAAAGGGAAAAAGTGCTTAAATAAAATTGGGGTAAAAACAGTTTGTTAAAAATACTAGCTTGTGGTGGCCTTTAAAGTAATAATAATGAATTTCAATTCCTATGAAAAGTTCTGCTTAACAACAACCACCCAAATGTAGTCAAAATGCAAATTAAGAATTGAGAAAAGTATTTTGAATTCATTAGTGTGTTTTTGCAAATGAAGAAAAATTCCAAACACCGGGTTAAAGAAGGTCAAAAGATGTGAACAGAAAAGAATATACGAATGGTTTATAAGCATGAAAATTTTTCAATAATACTTGTATGATAATTACAAAGTAGATCTATCCCATTGAACCACTTGCACCTAGCAATTTGACAAAGATTCAGAGTCCTGATTATCCATTGTGTTGGCGACAATGTAGAAAAAACAAGCAGTTTCACATATTATTTGTGAAGGCTTACATTATTATAATTGCTTACAGGAATAATTTGTTGATATCTACCAAAATTAAAATGTGCATGCCTTTGACCCAGCAATCCCACTTCCAGAATCTTATGTTATACATAAGTATGATAGTCAGCAAAATTGTGTATGTGCCCCGCTATTCAGTGAATAACTTTTTTGTAAGGATCAAATAATTAAAACAATGTAAACTCTAATCACAGAGAATAGGGAAAATGTATCACACAGAATAGGGAAAATGCATCACACAGTTACTTAAAAAATAAGAGAAGTCTTGATTTACTGCTAAAGAAATCCTAGATTTGCTATTAAATAAACAATTAAGTATAAATAGATGTAGTATTTTATCATTTGGGCAAAAAATAAGATAGGAATATCTTTTGAATTTTATTTTATTTTATTTTTTTGCAGTACCGGGGATTGAACACGGGGGTGTTCTACCTCCGAGCTACACCCCCGGCCCTATTTTTTATACTATATTTTGAAACCGGGTCTCACGAAGTTGTGGAGGGCCTCACTAAGTAGAGAGAGAGAGAGAGAGAGAGAGAGAGAGAGACAGAGAGAGAGAGACAGAGAGACAGAGAGACAGAGAGACAGAGAGACAGAGGGAGAGAGCAAGAGAGCTGAGGCTGGCCGCGAACCCGGATCCTCCGGTCTCTGCCTCCCAAAGTACTGGGATTACAAGCGTGCGCCACCACGCCCAGCCCATCTTTTAAATTTTAAAACATGTAAATATATCAACTATTCAAAGATTAAAATGAAATTTTAAGGAAAATATGAGTATTAACCAATACTTTTCTTTAAAATACTTTTGGTTTTCTGAGACCCCAAATTCCTACACTGTTTTTCCTCTTCTGAGCCTACAGTCTCTACCCACTGAGGGTCAGTAGAGTTAAGAGGTGTAACATAACTCATTTCTTTTGCTTTTTTATGAAAAGGAGTTCAAGTTGAATCAACATTACAGATGAGCTTTGGATATGATTCTGTACATACATCAACAAAACATTCAAAGTGATTTGTTAAGCTATATAAAAAAGTCTTTCCTTTTGTTCCTCCCTTGCAATATTTCTTTTTTTTTACTTTTATTTTTTTTTCAGTTTGGTGTTAACATACATGCACACAGCTCTTGGTGTCCCTCCCCCCCCACATGTAGCACTGAGAATGATGTTGGTATAATCTCATATGTACACATTGTTTATAATAGTAATTCCATAGATTTACTTCTTTCTTGCCCTTCCCCTTCCCTTGTACCCCTTCCCTTGCACCACTGAGGGTTCTCTGTTGTCATTGGAGTCCCTTTTGTGTCCCCACTATTCCCTAGGTTGCGCATATTAATGAAAACATATGTCCCTTCTTTTTTGTGATTGGCTAATCTCACTTAACATGTTTAAAAATTATAATTCTTCTTTTTTAGAGCCCAAAGAATGCTTTAAAACATTTTTTCTAATCCACTTAACAAAGGGCTATTCAAAAGCATGGTCCTGTTTCATTACTTTTAGTTCTAATTTCTATTAACATTTACCATAGAATACCTTTAGGCTAAATTAAGAAAGTATTTCCTCCCAGTGCACCCAATCTTTTACTCTTTTCTTCATCATACACCAGCTCTTGCTATCAGGTAAGCCTATGTTACCTTGTGACCTCTAGATGGTCATTGTTGAGACCCAGACAAATGCATTTTCTTGCCTTCTCCATCACGCCTTCTGCTATTGCCTGAATCCTTATAGGAGCAAAAGAGAAAGAAATGTGGATATTTATGACATAGCTCTTTATAAACTGAAAAGTTATTTTTTGTCACCCAAGGATTGAAGAAAAGTTTGACTGAAAACAGAAAATAGAATGGAGGTAGATGGTATATATAGTAGGCATATCTTATACAGAGAAGCATAATAGGATTGCTGAGAAACCTTCCAAATGTTGAAGGTTGAAATGTCGTGAATTCCCAGGATACCTTCATACATAAATACAAAAGAAATCCCCACACTGCAAAGCTAAATACAAATCATTGCTATTATACACTTCGATTGTCAGTAAACTATATATTATAAGATAATAGATATATGAGCTGGGTATCTGAGAGCTTTTGTTAATCCCTAATGTAATCTACAAGTGCTAATTATGATTTTATGCTAATAATTAAAGTCATTGTTGCTAGAGTCCATGGTTCAGCAACATTTGTTGAGCTTTTTCTTTGTATCAGAGCCTTTTGCTAAGAAATATTGGTAATAGGATAAAAATAGGCCTCTGATAAGCTATCTGGATAACACTGATGAAAAAACACCCACATGCATATTCATATGCAAGCATGCACCGTGAATTCTTCCACATGTGAACACACATGTGAACACACATGTGGAAGAATTTACAGACAAACAAGAAGAGAGTAAATTGCAGATTAAGGTGCAAAGTAAATGGATGGTAAATGTCAAGACTAGGGAGGGCTAAATGTGCAATGTGTGCATGTATGACGTTCATACCCTGACATATATCAAAATGTATAATTACAATGCAACAATAAATGAACATAAAAAAAGAAAATTAATTTGTGGAGGTGTTTTCTTAAGCCATGTTTTGAAAAAGTGGTGTCAGGAGAAGGTAAAGGAAGGCAGATGAGTCTGATAATAAGATAGCAGAATCATTAATGGGAAGAAAACATAAAGATGTTATGGAAGACTTTGAATTTGGCTGACATGAGAATATCAATGTGAAATTCGTTCAATTGGACATCAGCCTAATCATCTGTTTTAATAAAGTGCAGTGGCATACTCATGGCTACAAAATTTATCCTATGTCTACAGATTGGTTTCAGTTGTGGAAATGGTTTACTACAATGTCTCAAAACCTATTGACTTTTTTTTCTTCTTTTCTTTTGTGATACTGGGGTTTGAAACCAAGGGTGTTCTACTAGGTACACCTCACACCCGTAGTTATATTTTTAATTTTGAAAAAGTTTTTTTTAATTTTTAATTTTGAAAAATAATTTTGAAAATATTTGAAATTATTTGAAAAATAATTTTTATTTTTAATTTTGAAAATGTTGCTGAGGCTGGCCTCCAACCTAAGACCCTCCTGTCTTAGCCTCGCAAGTACTGAGATAACAGGCATGCACCACTGCTCTAGGCTTCCTTTTGTTACAATACATTTGTGCTCCCCCTTCCTTTTGTGGCATAGTGCAAAGCAAGAATAAACTTTCCATACCAAGCCTCTAGACTCTCAAAGACTAGGATTTTACCCTATGCTCTGGCTTTTCTAGGGGTACTTCAGAGTTTGGTTTATGTTTTACATGACATGGAGCACTGCGACAGAACTGGGATCGGAGTTTTGAAACTAATGAAAACAGAGGCAAATAACTATAGTTATGTAGGCAAGTGCCAGAGAGAGAGAACAAGAGATCAAAAAGAGTTTGAGAAGTCTTACAACCTCCTGTAAGGCTTATTGGAAAAAGTCCCCCTCTTGTCTGAAGCCAGTATGTAAAGACTGGGAGAGGTGTTTGTCTTTTCAAGTGCTCAAATCCCAGCAAAAAGTTAAAGGGCATTTAAAGAAACAGGGAAACATAGCCAAGCCAAAGGCACAAAATAAAACTCTACAAACCAAACCCTAAGGAAACACATCTATGAGCTACCTAATGAAGATGCTCATAAAGATCCTCAACTAATTAAAAAATAACAATTAACAATCTTATTTAATTAAAATGAAAATAGCACATAAAATGAGAAATCTAGTTTCAGGAAAACAACATAAAAACAACATTAAATCTCAACAAAGAAATAGAAACTATAAAAATAATCAAACAAGCTGGGTGTGGTGGTGCACACTTGTAATCCCAGTACTTGGGAGGCTGAGACAGGAGGATCGCAGGTTCGCAGCCAGCCTCAGCTACTTAGTGAGGCCCTCCACAACTTAGTGAGATCCTGCTTCAAAATAAAGAATAAAAAATAGGGCTGGGGGTGTATCTTGGAGGTGGCATGCCCCTGGGTTCAATTCCCAGTACCACAACCATCATCATCATCATCATCATCATCATCAAGACATTCTGGAGATGTAAATGCAATAATTAAATGGAAAAATACATTAGAAGTTTCAACAGAAGATTTGATTAGACAGAAGAAAGAGAACAGTGAACTTAAAGACAAGTCATTTAAAACCACAGTTAGAGAAGTAGATAGAACAGTGAAGAAAAGGGAAGAGGACCTAGGGGTCTTATGGTTATAGACACTACCAAGCAGAACAATACATGCATTATGAAAATTCTAGAAGGAAAAGAGAAAGAGGAAAAGAGCTCATTTGAAGAGAAAATGTGAATACTCTCTAAATTGAAGGAACTAAATGGACATATAAATTCAAGAAGTTTGAAGAAGTCCAACTACTGTAAATCCAAAGAGAACCACAAGATACATTATAGTCAAACTGTCTAAATTAAAAAAAAATCTTGAAAGTAGCAAGAGAAAACAAATCACCCCATGCAAGGTAATGTCTGTAAGATTAACAAGTATCTCAGCAGAAACCTGCAGCCCAGAATGAAAGAGGATGGTATATTAAAAGTTATATTAAAAAACCCTGCCTTTTACTTCCTTGGTTAGATTTATACCTAGTATTTTATTCTTTTTGAGACTACTGAAATGGGATTGTTTTACACATTTCTTTTTTTGTGTGTGTATTCATGGTTGGTATATAGTAAAGCTATCGACTTTTGTAAGAGAAACTATTAATTTTTGTAAGCTGATTTTGTATCTGGCTACTTTACTGAATTTATCAGCTCTCAAAGGCTTCCGGTTGAGTTTTGTTTGTCTTCTAAATCTAGAATCAGGTCATCTGTAAAAAGAGATAATTTCACTTCTTCATTTCCTATTTGTATCCCTTTAATTTCCTTCTCTTGCCTTATTGCTCTGGCTAGAACTCCAAGTACTATTTGAATAGGAGTGGTGATAGTGGGCATCTTTGTCTTCCTGATTTTATAGAAAATACTTTCAGTTTTTCCCCACTCAGTATGATGTTGGCTCTGGGTTTATCATATATGATGCCTTTATGATGTTGAGGTAAGTTCCTTCTATCTCTAATTTCTTTAGTGTTTTTAGCATGAATGGTGTTGGATTTTGCCAAATATTTTTTTTTGCATCTATTAAGATGATCATGTCATTTGTTCTGTTCTATGTGATGGGTTACATTTATTGACTTGTGTGTTTTGAACCAACCTTGTATCCCTGGAATGAAACCAACTTAGTCATGGTGCACTATCTTCTTAATGTGGTTTTTAATGCAAATTGCTAGTATTGTATTATGAGTTTTTACATCTATGTTCATCAGGGATATTGGTCTGTAATTCTATTTCTTTGAGGTATCTTTATTTGGTTTTGGTATCAAGGTGATACTGGCTTTGTAGAATGAATTTGGAAGTATTCCATCTCTTCGTATTTCATGGAATAATTTGAGGAGCATTGGGCTTAGTTTTTCCTTAAAGATCTTCTAGAATTCAGCTGAGAATTGATCAGGTCCTGGGATTTTCTTTGTTTGAAGGATTTTTATTGTGGCCTACATAGAATGTAAATGTGAAAACATTTCAAGAACCTTATAAATCTATGCTAAAAGATAAATAAAAAATAAAGATACAATTTAGTACTTCAATAGTTAAGTGTGTGGGGATAGATCTATAAATAAGTAGAGTTTTTTATGTGATGGAAGTTAAGTTGTTACCAGTTTAAAGTAGATTGTTATAGCTTTAAAATGTTTTATATAATTGTGGGTGTAGTTTCATATTTGCAAGATGTAAAACTTCTAGACATCTGTTTCACAACAATGTGCATATGCTTAACACTGCTGAAATGTATACTTAAAATATTTAAAATGATACATTTTATGTTATGTGGGTTTTTTGTGGTAATGGGGTTTTACTATAATAAAAACCTAAAACAAAGCAAATAAAGGTTTATTTTTTGGTCTCTGGAATGCAAAATTTCAGTTCTTTTTTATTTTCATTGTAAAGAAGTTACTCATTCAGCCATCTGAAAAATAATCAATTCATGTAGAAATTCTAGTTTGCTATACAGATTAAAAATACCTGTATGTGGTGACTGGGCACAAATGAAAGTAAGCACACATCCTCCTAATCTGATTATATGGCTTCATCTGATTACACCTAGTAATAAGATAATCCTTGGGGGTATGACATGCACATGGACAGGTGCTATTGACTCAGTGTCTAGACATACCTGAATATTTGGCTACAAAGTGAGTGTCTTCTTTTCTCTATTTTTTTAATCAGTTATACATTTTGTGCCAATAATAATTGTGTTTGGGAGCTCAACATTTTAAGACCTATTCATACATATTTGAACACGAAGGAGATATATGAAAAGTATTACAAAACAAAATAAAATAAACAGCACTTGTGTGGCCAATGAAGTAATGACATCTTCTTCTTTCGTCTTGGCAGTTGGTGATATAGGGGATGGGGTCAATGGCCTATCTGGATGTATAGAAGGGCTTCATTCTAGTTGCAATGGGTGGTAAAGAAGCTTTATCTGCCAGGCATTAGCAAAGGATCTATGAAGATTATCTTCCTGCTTTTACATATTCTAGGAATGATCCTGGTCATATTTTTCTTGGATTTGTTTTTTTAATATGTTTTTATTGGTGCATTGTAGTCTCACATCACAATGAGTATCAGTTTGGTGTTAACATACATGCACACAGCTCTTGGTGTCCCTCCCCTCTGCCTCCCCCCCACATGTAGCACTGAGAATGATGTTGGTATAATCTCATATATACACATTGTTTATGATAGTAATTCCATAGATTTACTTCTTTCTAGCCCTTTCCCTTTCCTTGTACCCATTCCCTTGCACCACTGAGGGTTCTCTGTTGTCATTGGAGTCCCTTTTGTGTCCCCACTACTCCCTAAGTTGTGCATATTAATGAAAACATATGTCCCTTCTTTTTTTGTGATTGGCTAATCTCACTTAACATAATGTTCTCCAGGTCTTTCCATTTTCTTGCAAATGCTGTTATTTTGTTCTTCTTTATTGCTGAGTAGAATTCCATTGTGTGTATTTCCCATAATTTTGTAATCCATTCATCTGTTGATGGACATCTAGGTTGGTTCCATA
>PVJS01030958.1:0-16205 GCA_004027185.1 Glis glis | reverse complement strand
TTACAAGCATGAGCCACCACACACAGCTAAAGAGCTACATTTTGAACCTATCTTCATCCTTGGAATAAAAATCTACCACAGAAATTACCATTAAACCTGACGTGGTGGCTCTTGCCTATAATCCCAGTAGTCGGGAAGCTGAGACAGGTGGATCGCAGGTTCAAACCCAACCTCAGCAACTTAGTGAGGCTCTCAGCAACTTTGTGAGACGCTGCTTCCAAATAAAAAATAAAATAGGACTGGGGATGTAACTTGAAGATCCATTCCCAGCAGCACACACACAGAAAAAAAAATACCATTAGCATCATGCTGGGGGAGGTTATTGGTGAGTCAGTTATGCCAGTGTGGAATCGTAGACAAATAAATCATTAACCATGCCGTGCCTCAGTCTACCTTTCTTTTGAATGCAAATGATCTAATAGAATTAAGATTAATTAATACAGGTTAAATGTTAGGACAGTGCCTAGTATAGAAGACAGACTGCATTCAGCAAATAATAGCATTTTTATGATATACCCAATACTTCGTATTTACATATGATGCATTTAGTCCTTATAATTTCCCCCTCATTGCTGTGTTCTCTTCTGTAACAGATGAGTAAACTGAGAGGGCTCAGTGGCAGAGGAGTTTGTGCAGGAGGCCGGTGGCTTCCAGTGCCACCTTGGTCCTGCTGAGGTGTCCCGGAGGCAGAGCTTTGCAGATCCAACCATCCGTTTCTCTGTCAACAGACTCATTCAGTACCACTGGGCGCAGCCTCTTGAAACACAAATGTCAATGAGAAGACAGTCCAGTTCTCAATGTGTGGTCATGGGGGCAGACAGAGGTGGAAACAGGAAGCTACTAAACAGGGGAAGCTCTGCAGGGGAAGCAAGGCAGGGCTCCCGGCCAGGCCAGCACAGCGGGGAGTGTGTGGAAGGCCAGGGTAGGTTCCGGGAAGAGAGAGCTCCTAAGCCCAGGTGGAGGAGGAGGAATGGCCAGGGAGGAAGGGGGGCCTCCGAGAGGTCTCCTGGAGGAAAGGCAGTTCCCTGGGGGTCTAGGATGCGTGGGATGTGAGCAGCAGCCTCTTCCATGCATGGGAGGAGGCCTGACCGAGAGGGTAAAACTCAGGAAGCACCCAGGGGACCCAAGGCCTGAGCCCGGGTGAGCCGTGGATGTCCCTCCTGGTGGCGGCACTAACAGAAACAGGAAAACCAGGACCCTCTAGGGAGTGGGGGATGAATCCAGTTCCCAACGAGGTGCCTCCTGTGAGATGGAGGTTTGAGGTCTCCGTCAGGGAGAGGGGTGGAGGACAGAGCGAGGCTGAGGGGGGACCAGCAGGACAGGACCTGCTTTGCGAGGCAGAATTAGCACAAGGAGCAACCCAAGACGTGGGGCGCGCTGTAGACTCCACAGGGCCCAGTCGTGCAGGACACTCACTTGTAAATAAACACACACTGACAGACACAAAGGCATTGGCAGGAACGGGAAGTAGCTACTGGGAGGTGCAATTCAAGGCGGTTTAGTTTTGTTCTGTGTGCTTTTCTGTATTTTCTATGTAATTGAAATCAGAAGGGCACAACACATGTATTTACACACAAGGAGAGTTTTTAATTTAGGATCAAATGTTGCTGAGAGGGCTAATGTTTCTGGAAGAGTATGGAACCAGGAAAAGCTTTGGGAAGTGACTCTGAGTGGGGACAGGTGGCCGGGGAGAGCAGTTCTACCTGAGTGAAGGGACAGAGTCCAGGTGGCAGGTGTTAAAAACCTACTGGAAAGACCAGTGACGAACAAAGGATTTATAATCCCTATGGCAGACAAAGGTCTAATCTTCCTAAGAAGTAAACAGCTCTTGGAATTGTGTGTGTGTGTGTGTGTGTGTGTGTGTGTGTGTGTGTGTGTGTTAGTTACTGGGAATTGAACCCAGGAGCATTCTACCTCCGAGTTACACTCCCAGCCTTATTTTTTATTTTTATTTTGAAATAGGGTCTCACTAGGTTGATGAGAGTCTCATGACTTGTTGAGGCTGTCCTTGAACCTGAGATCCTCCTGTCTCAGCCTCCCAAGTACTGGGATTACAGGCATGTGCTATCATACCTGGCTAATGCAAATTTTTTTTTTTTTTTTTTTTTGCGGTACTGGGGATTGAACCCAGGGGCGTTTTACCTCCGAGCTACACCCCCGGCCCTATTTTTTTTTTATACTTTATTTTGAAACCAGGTCTCACGAAGTTGCGGAGGGCCTCACTAAGTACCTGAGGCTGGCCACGAACCCGGATCCTCTGGTCTCAGCCTCCCAAGTACTGGGATTTCAAGCGTGTGCCACCACGCCGGGCTAGTGCAAATATTTCTATAGGATAAATTTGTTGTTTTTAAAATCCTTTTCTTGGTGCATTCTCACTATAGGATAAATTTCTAAAAGTGGGATTATTGTTCGGGCACGGTGGCACACACCTGTAATCCTAGTACTTGGGAGGCTGAGACAGGAGGATTGCAGGTTTGAGGCCAGCATGTGGTAATTAATGAGACCCTATTTGTGTGTGTGTGTGTGTGTGCGTGTGTGTGTGTGTGTGTGTGTGTGTGTGTGTGTGTTACTGGGGAATGAACCCAGGGGCACTCTACCTCTGAGCTACACTCCCAGCCCTATTTTATTTATTATTTTTGAAATAGATTCTCTTAGTGGGACCCTATTTGAAAATAAAAAATAAAAGCTGGACGTGGTGGTGCATGCTTGTAATCCCAGTACTTTGGGAGGTGGAGACCGGAGGATCCCGGTTCGCGGCCAGCCTCAGCTCTCTCTCTCTCTCTCTCCCTGTCTCTGTCTCTCTCTCTACCTAGTGAGGCCCTCCACAAGTTCGTGAGATCTGGTTTCAAAATAAAGTATAAAAGAAAAATAGGGCTGGGGGTGTTGTGCAGAGGTAGAACGCCCCTGGGTTCAATCCCCGGTACCACAAAAGAAAATAAAAAATAAAAAGGACTGGGGATAGCCAGGTGCGGTGGCGCACGCTTGTAATCCTAGTACTTGGGAAACTGAGACAGGAGGATCAAGGTTTGAGGCCAGCCTCAGCAACTTAGTGAGGCCCTCCGCATCTTAGTGAGACCCTGTTTCAAAAATAAAGAATAAGCTGGGCATGGTGGTGCATGCTTGTAATCCCAGTATTTTGGAGGCTGAAAATAGGGCCAGGGTTGTAGCTCAGAGGTACAGTGTCCCTGGGTTCCACCCCCAGCACCAAAAAAAAAAAAAAAAAAAAAAAGGACTGGGGATATAGCTCAGTGGTAGAGTATCCTGGGTTCAATCTCCAGTTCTGACAGAAAGCAAACAAAAACAACAATAGTAATAAGGAAGGGCTGGAGATGTAGCTTAGGGGTAGAGTGCTTGCCCAGCATGTGCTAGATCCTGGATTTGATCCCCAGTACCACAAAAAAGTAATATAATAAGGAAGCTCTATATATACTAATAGAAATATCTCTGACATCCATCATCCATCCATCCATCCATCCATCCATCCATCCATCCCCCACCCGACCCATCAAGACAAGGTCTTGATAAGTCATCCAGGCTGCTCTAGAACTTTGGATCCTCCTGCTTCAGGCTTCCAAATAGCTGGGATTACAAGTGTGCACCACCACCCATTTTATAAATATTTTTTATTTAATAACTTTATCTTTACTAAGCTGAACAAGAGGTAATACTGATAACTCCCATCTAATCGATTACTACATGGATCACTCTAGCCTCCTCCCTTTGTTAATTTGTAATCTCCTGAAGATTATATATATAACTTTGTGTGTGTGTGTGTGTGTGTGTGTGTGTGTGTGTGTGTGTGTTACTGGGGATTGAACCAAGAGGCATTCTACCTCTGAGCTACACCCCCAGTCTCACTAGGTTGCTGAGAGCAATCCTCCTGTCTCAGTCTCCCAAGTACTGGGATTACAGGCGTTTGTCACCATGCCTGGCTCATTTTACCATAATTTTAAAAAATGTTTTAGCTGAGCAAGGTGGCAAACACCTATAATCCCAGTATTTGGGAGGCTGAGACAGGAAGATTGCAGGTTTGAGGACAGCCTCAGCAAGTAGTGAGACTCTCATCAACCTAGTGAGACCCTATTTCAAAATAAAACTTAAAAAAAATAAGACTGGGGGCTGGGCGTGGTGGCGCACGCTTGTAATGCCAGTACTTGGGAGGCGGAGACCGGAGGATCTGGGTTCACGGCCAGCCTCAGCTATTTAGTGAGGCTCTCTGCAACTTTGAGACCCGGTTTCAAAATAAAGTATAAAAAATAGGGCCGGGGGTGTAGCTCGGAGGTAAAACGCCCCTGGGTTCAATCCCCAGTACCGCAAAAAAAAAAAAATAAGACTGGGGGTGTAGCTCAGAGGTAGTGTAGCTCAGAGGTAGAATGCCCCTGGGTTCTATCCCTAGTAACACACACACACACATAAATAAATCAAAAGATGTTTTTATAAAGCTAAGGATCCAGTACAAAATAAAAATAAAATAGGGCTGGGGGTGAGCTTGGAGGAAGAATGCACCTGGGCTCAATCCCCACTACCACAAAAAAAAAAAAAAAAAGCTAAGGAGCCATTCTGCTTGACTGTTTTTTCCTTTTGTGTGTTTCAGACTCTGCAGCTGTTACCACAAATCATCTAGTCAATTGTTTTTAACTGTTGCATGGGGTTCCATGGTTTTCCAGCACATTCCAGACCCCACTTTCTCCGAGACCAGAGGATGAAGCTATGATACTTCATATGGATGAAGCTCAGATACTCTGAAGAAGGGGACAAGCAGGGACGAGGCCATTCCTCTGATGGGACCTCTGTCTTTTCCTTAACATCAGAGGCTGCGCAGAGGCCGCCGCGTGGAGCGGCTGGGGAAGGCCCCAGCTGTGGAGAATGGCAGTTAGTGATCAGGAAAGGAAGCGGGGGCTGCCAGAGGCCCGTGGAGGTCGAGCAGCGCGCCTGTGGAGAAGGAGGTGGCAGAGTTTAGGGCCCTGCCCCACAAAACACAGCACCCAGGGCGGTGGGCAGAAACCTACACCCTGCACCAGGGCCAGAAAGAAGACAGAAATGGGGGCGGCCTGCAAGGACGGCGGGAGGCTGCCTGAGGGGCGAGAGGAGGCATCCCGGACAGAGTCAGGGGGGCGGAGGATGGCGGGCCTCACTTTCCAGAGTGTGGATAGCATTGTATATAGACGTTCCTAATAACATTTAGTGCCAGTAAACACTCCCTCATGTCAACAATTCTAAGTTTCACAGGCATTTGCTAACTCCGGATCATAAGCTTCACGCCATGTGTGGTGTTTAGTTCAATGGCTTGGACTTTATCATGTATAACAGCTAATGATGAATTTGCAATTGAACAGTTGTACATTTGTATTTCTTTTCTTTCTTTCTTTCTTTTTTTTTTTTTTTTTTACTGGGGATTGAACCCAGAGGCATTCTACCTCCAAGCTACACCCCCAGCCCTATTTTTTATTCTTTATTTTGTAACAGGGTCTCACTAAGTTGTGGAGGGCCTCACTAAGTAGCTGAGGCTGGCCGCTAACCTGAGATCCTCCTGTCTCAGCCTCCCAAGTACTGGGATTACAAGTGTGCACCACCAAGCCCGGCTTCCCAGCCTCCCCCTTTTTATTTATTTATTATTTTTTTTATTTTGAAACAGTGTCTTGCTAAATTGCCGAGTGTCCCTCTAAGTTGCTGAGGCTGGCCTGGAACCTATGATTCTCCTATCTCAGCCTCCCAAATACTGGGATTACAGGTGTGTGCAACCATGCCCGTCTTGTATTTCCCATTATTATAATTATAATTATTATTATTATTGGTGTTGGAGATTGAACCCAGAGACATTCTACCTCTTAGCTATACCCCCAGCCCTAATCTATTTTTTGTTTGGAAACAGGGTCTCACTAAGTTGCTGAGGCTGTCCTCGAACCTGCAATCCTCCTGTCTCAGCCTCCCAAGTACTAGGATTACAAGAATGTGCCACCATGCCTGGCTTTCTTTATTGTTATTATTCTAAACCATACTGAAATGGCAAGCAAAACTCATGTACCTAAATGCTTCACACTTTATTTTCATTATCTCAGCTGTCCATACCCTTGGAGCTAGGTACTGATACCCCTAATTGACAGATGAGGAAAAGGAGACTGTTAGAGAAGTAAAATACCTTTCCCAAGACCACCCAGATAGTACCAGTGACTGTATCCCTGGAGCCACCATACTGTGTGCTTATGAGTCACTGCAATTTTGTTACGAACCAGAGTGATGGTACTGGTTGACAATGATTAATTGAATATATTTCAAAACAGAGCCAGGTGTGGTGGCACACGCCTGTAATCCCAATACTTGGGAGGTCGAGACAGGAAGATCACAGGTTCAAGGCCAGCCTCAGCAATTTAGTGAGGCCCTCTGCAACTTAGTGAGAACCTGTTTCAAGATAAAAAAAAGCCAGGTGTGGTGGCACACGCTTGTAATCTTAGTACTTGGGAGGGTGAGACCGGAGGATCCAGGTTCGCAGCCAGCCTCAGCTACTTAGTGAGGCCCTCCACAACTTAGTGAGACCCTGTTTCAAAATAAAGAATAAAAAATAGGGCTGGGGGTATAGCTCGGAGGTAGAACGCCCCTGGGTTCAATCCCTGGTACTGCCAAAAAAAATTTTTTTTAAATTTAAAATAAAAGAAGTTAGTCAGGTGTTGTGATGCACACTTGTAATCGCAGTATTTGGGAGGCTGAGACAGGAGGATCGCAGGTTCGCGGCTAGCCTCAGTAAGACCCTGTTTCAAAAATAAAGAATAAAAAATAGGGCTGAGGGTGTAGCTCGGAGGTAGAATTCCCCTGGGTTCAAAGCCCAGTACCGCAATAAATAAATAAATAAATAAATAAATAAGATAAGTTAATCCTGACTGGGAAGTTTCCTTTCCTTTCTTCCTTTTTTTCTTTTTCTTTCCTTTTTTTTTTTTGTGTGTGTGTGTGGTCCTGGGGATTGAACCCAGGAGCATTCTACCTCCAAGCTACACCCTCAGCCCTATTTCTTTTTTTTTGTTTGTTTTGAAACTGTATTGCTATGTTGATGAGAGTCTCACTACTTGCTGAGGCTGTCCTCAAATCTGTGATCCTCCTGTCTTAGCCTCCCAAGTACTGCGATTACAGGCTTGTGCCACCATGCCCCAGCCCTGGGAAGTTTTCTGCTTCCATCCTGGCTTGAAGTTGGCAGCATCTCACCCTCGGGCAAGGAACAGAGGGTGGGGTGAGCATCTTCCCGGGGTTCTGGGGCTGCCACAACCTCTCAAAAGCTCCAAGAATCCGCTGGTTTTAGGACCTTGCTGCCCGCCCCTGCTCCTCAGGGAGCAAGCTCTGTAGAGTGGACGGCTGCCAGCTCTCTGTGGGAGGGAAGATAAAGTGGGAAATCATTCCTTTAAGAGGCTTCCTAAGGAGTGTCACCTGTCAGGTGGACGGCCAGGGAGTGGCAGCACAGGGACGGGTTCCTCTGAGGCAGTGGAGGCTGGGGAGGATGGAGGGCGGGCCAGCTTTCTATCTGCCTAGGTTTGGTCTTTGAAGTTCGAGGAGGCTGGGACAGGTGGTGCAGGGAATCTGTTGCTAGCTCGCAGCCCAACTGCCTCTCAGAATTGCTGGGGTGGCCTAAGCTCTAATGTAGGAGGAACTGGAGCCCAGCTGCCCCAGGAAACTGAAGGAGTACCCAGAGGCAGGAAGGATTTGGACTCGTTTGAAGATGACAGCTCTAATCTAAGGGAGAATGGCACTGTTTCTACCCAAGAGGCCGAGACGCTCACAAGCCCAGGTCCCAGTGTTCCCGCCAGAGGCCACTGGGGGAGGCCACGGAGAGGTCTGGGAGGACCGCAGGAGTGGTTAAGGGGGCTGCTGGTCTCTTCACTAGGGGAGGCTGGAGCTGGCAGTGGCCCTGGGGGCACATGGGGGCAGAGACTCCAAGGTCAAGGACCAGTGGACTGAGGACCCCTGCTGTTGACCCGCAACACTTTTCTAACAATACGCTTTCAATCTAACTGCTTCGAGGTAGGAGTGACTGCGCTGGGCTGCCCGCGGCCCTTGCCCCCCAGTGGCACACCCTTTGTGTATATGGCCTGCAGGCTGGCTGCTACAAGTATCACGTTGGATTTTGAACCTGTGAGACTCCTGTGGTGCCACCCGTGGGGACCCCAGTTTGAGGGAGATGACAGTGGCTCAGAGCCTGTGGTCCCGAACTTTGCCAGCCCCAGGCAGGCTTCCTGGGCAGCTAGCTCAGCCCCACCCTCCTACAGTTCTCGTCCTGAGGGGCTGGGGCGCACTCAGCATCCTGACACTGCCCACAGTGCCAACAGCACCCCCTAGTTATTCTGACAAGCACACCTCCTCCCTCCTTCCCTCCCTTCCTTCTTTCTTTCTCGTATAGGAGATTGAACCCAGAGGCATTCTACCTCTGAGCTACACCCCAACCCTTTCTTATTTTATTTTATTTACTTATTTTTTATTTTGAAACAGGGTCTCACTAGTTTGCTGAGCGTCTCACTAAGTTGCTGAGGCTGGTCTTGAGCCCTCAATCCTTCTGTCTCAGCTTCCCAAGTACTAGGATTACAGGCGTGTGCCACCGTGCCCGAAGGACAAACACATTTCTAAACGCTCCCCGGAGGTGGGGTACTCTCAGCTAAGAGCTATGGACCCCCTCTTTGGTGCTGGGGAAGTGACTAGCACCTGCCAGTCCTTTCCTGACATGGGAACAGAGGCAGGGATGCCAGCGGCGTGTGCTGTTTATTATAAGAATGTCCACAGGGGAGGGAAGGGAGAGGGGGCTGGTCAGCAGGCAGGTGAGTGGACAGAAAGTGGGACGCGCAGAAGCAGGCTACAAGCCCCTCCCTGCTCTCTGCCGTCTCAACGTGGGGGGGGGCACAGTGAAGCATCACTTAATTTTTAGTAAAATATACTTAAGAGCTCGGACTGGGGGCTCAGTCCTGGGAAAAAGAGAACCCCTTTGAGCCGGGAGGGAGGGCGCAGAGTGAACGCAGCATCTGGGCCCAGGAGACAGGAAGCTGAAGCTGCAAGAGCACCCCACACTCCTCGCCCGAACCCCGGAACCCCGGCCGGGGGAGGGAGGGAGCCAGGCTGAGGCAGCGATTCTAGCCCGTCATGGTTATCTGCAGCCACTGTGGGGAGAAGACCGAGGTTGAGCGTGGGGGCGTGGCGTGGTAGTGGGCGTGGCGGTGGGCGGGGCGTGGCGGTGGGCGGAGCGGGGCGGTGGGCGTGGCGGAGCGGGGCGGTGGGCGGGGCCGGAACCTCCCTTCCCGCCCCTCCGCACGCACCTGCTCCAGGTCCAAGCAAATATAGCCCGTATTCTTGGGGTCCATGGTTAGAAAGAAGACTGTTTAGGGAGGAGAACGGGGAGAGGGGTTGAGAGCTAAGCAGTGTTGTGTGTGTGTGTGTGTGTGTGCGTGTGTGTTCGCGCTCCTGGGGATTGACCCCAGGGGCTCTTTACCGCTGTATCCCCAGCCCTTTTTATTTATTTATTTTTATTTTTTTGCGGTACCGGGGATTGAACCCAGGGGCGTTACACCCCCCGCCCTATTTTTTATCCTTTATTTTGAAACCGGGTCTCACGAAGTTGCAAAGGGCCTCACTAAGTAGCTGAGGCTGGCCGCGAATCCGGATCCTCCGGTCTCAGCCTCCCAAGAACTGGGATTACAAGCGTGCGCCACCACGCCGGGCACTATTTTATTTTTTTACTTTTTGCGGTACCGGGAATTGAACCCAGGGACATTCTACCTCCGAGCTACACCTCCTGTCCTATTTTTTATTCTTTTTGTTTTTGTTTTGTTTTTGCAGTGCTGGGGATTGAACCCAGGGACATTCTACCTCCGAGCTACACCCCCAGCCCTATTTTTTATTCTTTAGTTTGAAACAGGGTCTCACTAAGTTGCGGAGGGCCTATGTAGCTGAGGCTGGCCCTGAACCCGGATCCTCCGGTCTCAGCCTCTCAAGTACTGGGATTACAAGCGTGCACCACCATGCCCAGCTTATTTTTTATTTTGAGACAGGATCTCACTAAGTTGTCCAGGCTGGCCTCAAAACTGTGATCCTCCTGCCTTAGCCTCCCAAGTAGCTGGGATTACAGGCGTGTGAGACCATGCCCTGCTCTGAGCAGTGCTTTAAATTACCCACTAGCAACTGGGTAAAAGGTCAGAAAGGGCGGAGGGAGTTGTTCTTTATTGCTTCCCAGGTAAATACCCTAGCACTGTGAGGGATGAGGATTACAACTTTTTTTTTTTTTTTTTTTTTTTTTTTTTTTTTTGGTACTGGGGATTGAACCTAGGGGCAGAATCTCTGAGCTATACCACAAGTCCTATTTTTTTGTATTTATTTATTTATTTACTTATTTTGGGGGATTGAGCCCTGGGGCATTCTTTTTTGTGGTACTGGAGATTGAGCCCAGGGGCATTCTACCTCTGAGGTACACCCCCAACCCTATTTTATTTTTTATTTTGAAACAGGGTCTCACTAAGTTACTGAGAGCCTCGCTAAGTTGCTAAGGCTGGCCGCGAACCTGTGATCCTCCTGTCTCAGCCTCCCAAGTACTGGGATTACAAGCAAGTGCCACCACACCCGGAGAGTCCTGGGGCATTCTACCTCTGAGCTACATCCCTAGCCCTATTTTATTTGTATTTTGAAACAAGGTCTCATTAGGTTAATGAGAGTCTCACTACTTGTTGAGGTTGTCCTCGAACCTGCGATCCTCTTGTCTCAGCCTCCCAAGTACTAGGATTACAGGCATGCTCCACCACACCTAACTTTATTTTTTATTTTGAAACAGGGTCTCACTAAGTTGCAGAGGGCCTCACGAGGTTACTGAGGCTGGCTGTGAACCTGTGATCCTCCTGTCTCAGCCTCCCAAGTACTGGGATTACGGGCATGCACTACCACGCCTCGCTCCCGATCACAACTCTTATATAGCCTTGCTAGGAGCCAGACATAGTTCCTGAGTGCTTCTCTTTTCCTTTTTTTTCACTACTGAGGATGGAATCTAGGGGTGTTCTACCACTGAGCCATACCTCCAGCCATTTTTATTTTTTATTCTGAGACAAGGTTTTTTTGTTTTTGTTTTTTGGGGGAGTGGAGGGGACTGGGGGTTGAACCCGGGGGTGTTCTACTTCAGAGCTAGACCCCTATTTTTTTTTAATTTTAAAATAGGGTCTTACCAAGTTGCTGAGACTGACCTCGAATCTGCGATCCTCCTGTCTCAGCCTCCCAAAGTACTAGGATTACAGGTGTGTGCCACTACGCCTGGCTTGAGACAGGGTCTTGCTAAATTGCTGAGGCTGGACTTGAACTTGCCATCCTTCTACCTCAGCCTCCCAAGTACTGGGATTATAGGCCACCACACCTGGCTTGAGATAGGGCCTTGCTAAATTGTGGAGGCCAGTCTTGAACTCTCCGTCCTCCTGCCTCAGCCTCCGGAGTTGCTGGGATTACAGGCATGCGCCACTGCACTTGGCCCGAGTGCTCTCCATGGATTAACTCATTCACTCTGAACCTTCGTCCTAAGGGGGCAGCACCACTATCATCCCCATTTTATAGAGGCGAGAATGGAGGCACAGACAGGTAAAGTCACGGCCCCAGCAAGGGAGGCCGTAGGTATCTGAACTGGGGCCCTGTGTGTCCTGTCAGGGCGAGTGGGTCTGGAGCAGTGTTCCTCAGGGACATGTGGCAGAGGGCTAGTGTCCCTGGCCTAGGCTGGGCGTGGCCAAGTGCCTAACTCACCAAACATGGCCTTCAGCCTCAGGAAACAGCAGATGAAGCTGTCGAAGTCCACGATCATGTTGTCATCTGCGTACCTCGCCACCAACACCTGCATCACCTTGTTGTTCAGCTTAATGCCTAGGAGACAGAGGAGCAGGGAGGCCAGTGTCCCCGCCTGTGGCCACAGCCTTCCGCCCTGCCTCAAGCCTGTCCCCTGGCCACCTGCTTTCTCAATTGCCAGGCGCATCTCGTAGGAGTTCAAGGAGCCCGAGAAGTCCTCATCACACTCTCGGAAGATGTCCTAAAGGCAGATGGATGTGGTAGGGTCACAGGCACGGTGGTCGAAACAATGAACTACTGGGGTACGGTTGGTCCACAACACCTGACTCACCCCCTGAGCTCCCAATATTCCTATTATTTAGTGACTAAAGAGTTCATTCCAAGCATAGCAGGACTTTCTTTTCTTTTCTTTTTTGTGGCACTGGGGGTTGAACCCAGGGGCATTCTACCTCTGAGCTACACCCCCAGCCCTATTTTATTTTTATTTTGAAACAGAGTCTCGCTAGGTTGATGAGAGTCTCACTACTTGCTGAGGCTGTCCTTGAACCTGTGTTCCTCCTGTCTTAGCCTCCCAAATACTGGGATTACAGGTGTGCGTTACCACGCCCGGCTTGCCCAGGGCTTTCTGCAGGCATCCTTTATGAATGGCTGATAGCTGGGCTATACTCGTTATTAAATGTTTTGACTACCTAATACACCAGCATTCCAACAGTGTGTGTGTGTGTGTGTGTGTGTGTGTGTGTGTGTGTGTAGACTCCAGTTCTAGCTTCATCCTTGCTAGTCCCCATCCTTCTTTTTTTTTTGCGGTACTGGCCATTGAACCCCAGGGGTGCTCTACCACTGAGCTACATCCCCAGCCCTTTTTATTTTTTATTTTCAGACAGGTTCTTGCTAAGTTGCCCAGGCTGGCCTAGAACTTGCAATCCTCTTGCTTCAGCCTCCCCATCTGCTGGGATTACAGGTGTGCACCCCCTGCCCAGCTTCTCCCCAGCCCTCCCGAGGATCCCCCTTTTCATTTCGGTACACTGTCTCTCTAGCACCCTTTACCGTCCATTTCTTGATTTTTCTCCACAGGATATGGAACTCTCTAAGCCCCAGCTTGCCAGAGCCATTTTTCTGGGGGGCGGTTAAGGATAGCAGCGAAGGGGGTGAAGAGGGCATCCTGGGGTGGGGAAGCAGAGGGGCTCAGCGCGGGGTGTACAGACTCAGGGCTCCTGAATGGAGACAGCCACAAGAGCTGGCCTCTTTTGCTCTCCCAGTCACAGGAGGGCACCACTGGACAGAGAGGTGGCCACCTCTGGGTCAGGCTGGGAGGGTGGGGGTGGGGACAGGGATGGGGGAACACTGGGTAGGACCACCCACTAGGCTGGAAGATACATCCATGAGGTTGACCATCCGGCGGCAAGCATCCAAGCCAAAGCCCTTGGTCTTGTATCTGACTGTGAGGGAGGGAAGGCGCGGGGAGAGGAGACGGAATGAGCAGGGTGTGGATCAAGATGGGCCCCGATATATGGGGGAGGGTTGTGAGGATGGGAGGAGACTCACATTTCGTGGCCAACCTGTTGAGCAGCTTTTGTAGCTCATACTTGTCGATTTCCCTGTCCTAGGAAAGGGGACAGTCAACCCCTGCTCCAGTCCCTTCAGCCCCACCGCCGCCTCCCTTTGGCCTTAGCCTATGGCCTCTCACCTCGCCCGCCACTGTCTCAAATAAATGTATGAAGTCCTTGTCTATGTCCTTCTCAGAGACGGTCTCCTGGGGGAAGCAAGCGGGAGAGGGACCCAGTCCCAAAGCGCCCTCCCTTCCCCACGTTCCCTCCCACCCTGCAACCCCCTCACCTCCTGGAGATGCTCAGCGCAGATGACTTCATCCAGTTCCCTGGCGACAGTGAGTGAAGGCTTAGGGGTTGCCAGGGTCAGGGCAACAGAGGCTTCAGTGGGGGGTCTGGGGAGGTCATGCTGTATCTGAAGTGACATGGGACAGCCCTGCGGAACCTGGGGTCGGGTTCCAGTTCTGGTGGTACGCTTAATTGGGATTTCACCTCCTCATGCCTCAGTTTCCCTGAGTGTAACCTAGGGACAAGGTGGAGGAGGACCAGATGACAGCTCTCGGGCAGGGGACCTCGGAGCGGTGAGGTGCAGCCCCTCACCAGGTCTCGCTGTGCTTCTCCGTGAAGACGCGAAGCAGGAAGTCGGCGTCCCGGTGGGGCTCGAAGGTGGAGGGGATGATGATGTACTCGCCCGGGGCCAGCCGCAGATGGCTGCTCACCTCCCGGGAGTTGGTGAAGATTTCTGAAAAGCCATTGTCGTGGTACTTCCTGAAGAAGTCCTTCTTCAAGTGCACATCCTGGATGTTCTGCAACTATATGTGCCCGGGAGGTGGGTACGGGACTGGCATGGGGGAGCAGGGAGAGGGCGGCCCCCAAGGTGAGCAGCCTGCTGGGCAGGGGTGGGGGGAGGCGTCGACACTTACCAACCAGGTCTGGACATTGCCCAAGTAGCAGGCAACCCCAGTACGGTCTCTTCCTTCCCCGGCCCCCACAGGGCCTGATGGGGTGGAATCCAAACCTAGTGCTCCCCAAATCCCACCCTTGCCAATCCACATGCAGCCAGGGGTGGGGTGAGCGCCTGCCCAGGAATAAGCCCCATGTCTTCTGTACCTCCTTTGGGACCTGGGAAGGAAGAGAGAGGAGGGTCACGTCTCCAGGGTGGTGAAGGGGCTCAGGCTTGCAGAAGTCAGGGGGGTGTGCAGTGTGTGTGTGTGTGTGTGTGTGTGTGTGTGTGTGTGTGTGTTGGGGAGTGTTACGGGCACTGGGACAATGGTGGTGGGTGGGGCATAGTGTTAAGAATCCATCAGCTCTAGATAGCAAAATGCAATTTACATACCAAGGCGGACATGTGTGTGCATGTGTGTGCACATGCGCGCACATGTGCTGGGGATGGAACTCGGCCTCAAGCATGCCGGGCAGGTGTGCTAGCCCCAAGCTATGTATTTGTCTTTTGAGACAGGCTCTCAAATGCTAAGCTCCAGCGATCCTGACACTTCAGTCTCCACAGCAGCTGAGGCTCCACGCATGCACCACCACACCCAGCTCCAAATAAATTTGTAAAAAGGTGAATAAAGCCGGGCATGGTGGCATGCGCCTGTAATTCCAGGACTTGGGTGGCTGAGATAGGAGGATCGCAGGTTCGAGGCCAGCCTCAGCAACTTAGTGAGACCCTCAGCAATTTAGCGACACCAAAATAAAAAATAAAACAGTGCTGGGGGTATAGCTCAGAGATAGAATGCCTGTGGGTTCAATCCCCAGTACCAAAAAACAAAAGTGAATTTAATCAAACTAAATCCAATAGGTTGCTGCTATGGTCCGGGTGTTTGTCCCCTCTAAACTCAGGTTGAAGTGTAATCCCCAAGGGTAATCTCCAGTGGTATTTGGAAGTGGGGCCTCTGGGAGGTAATGAAGATCAGATGAGGCCATGAGGATGGGGCCTGTGATGGCGGTAGTGGCTCTAAAAGAAAGGGAAGAGCCCCAAGCTAGCACGCTTCCTCTGTCTCACCATGAGATGCCCTCTGCCAGGTCATCACCCTCACCGGATGCTGGCACCATGTTCTTGGACTTCTAGAACTGTGGGGCTAAATACCTCTTTTCTTTATAAATTACCAAGTCTTTGGTATTTAATTATAGCACCAAAACCCAGACTAGTGCTGTGGCTCTACTGCAGGCATTGTCAGTGCCCAGGTGCACTGCAGAGCTCCGGCTCGTGCCTTTCCTGACCTTTTTCTTTTTCTTTTCTCGCAGTGCTGGGATGAACCCAGGGCCTTACACATGCTGGGCAAACACTGTTTTTGCTCACTGTTGCGCCTCTGGAGACTGCACAGGGATCTGGCATACAGTAGGTGCTCCATAAATACTTGTTGGAATACTGAAGTGAATGACCGAATGGTCATTTCTAGAATAAATTGCAAAGCATGATTGATCTTGGGAAACACCTCAAGGGATTTCTCTTGGCCCCTATACTCAGTGCTCTTGGTGGGGGGTCGTGGAGAAGTGGCAGGTGTCTGGGAATCAGGACCCAGGCTCTGTCTGACCCTTGTGTGTGTGAGCTAGGGCTAGCGACTCGCCTCTTGGACCCTCTGTCCCCTTCCTCTTCCTTGAGGACACTGGTGTCCTGAGGCCTTAGGAGCAATGTCTAGCCTTTGGAGCTAGGTGTGGCAAATTAAAAAAATCTGTGCGCCGGGCATAGTGGTGCATGCTTGTAATCCCAGTACTTGGGAGGCTGAAACAGGAGGATCCGGGTTCACGGCCAGCCTCAGCTACTTAGTGAGGCCCTCTGCAACTTCGTGAGACCCAGTTTCAAAATAAAATATAAAAAAATAGGGCCGGGGTGTAGCACAGAGGTAGAATGCCCCTGGGTTCAATCCCCGGTACCGCAAA
>PVJS01030957.1:0-23748 GCA_004027185.1 Glis glis | reverse complement strand
GGAGAGGGAGAGAGAGAGAGAGAGAGAGAGAGAGAGAGAGAGAGAGAGAGCGCGCGCGCAGTGCGCGTTCTGAGGCTGGCCGCGAACGGGGATCCTCCGGTCTCCGCCTCCCAAAGTACTGGGATTACAAGCATGCGCCACCACGCCCGGCTCCGGTGCTCTATTACTTTAAAAGCCCTTTCTATGTATCAGGATCAAAAGTTATCAAGTGCAAAGTGTGGTAGCACATGCCTGTAAGCACAGTGACTGGGGAGGCTGAGGCAGGAGAATCACAAGTTCAAGGACGGCCTGGGCAACTTACTTAGACCCTGTTTCAAAATAAAAATAAAAAGCACTGGGGATGCAGCTCAATGGTAGATAGTACTCCTAGGTCCAATCCCAGGAAGGAAGGGAGGGAGGGAGTCAGTCAGTCAAGCACAGTAGCACAGGCCTATAATCCTAGTACTTGGAAGGCTGAGACAGGAGGATAAGAGGTTCAAGGCCTGCCTCAGCAATTCAGCAAGACCCTGTTTCAAAACAAAAAATAGAAAGTTCTAGGCATATAACTCAGAGGTAGACTGTCACTGGGTTCAATTCCCAATACCATTAAAAAGGAAAAAAAGAACACAGGAATAGTATCAGAAAATGGAAGTTTGTTTTTTTTTGGTGGTACCAGGGATTGAACCCAAGGGCATTCTACTTCCAAGGTACACCCCGAGCCCAATTTTTTATTCTTTATTTTGAAACAGGGACTCACGAAGTTGCGGAGGGCCTCACTAAGTAGCTGAGGCTGGCCACGAACCCGGATCCTCCCGTATCAGCCTCCCAAGTACGGGGATTACAAGCATGCACCACCATGCCCAGCTAGAAAATGAAAGCTCTAATCTTGATTTTATCATTATTTCCTGTAATTGTAGGTATATCCAAAGGTCCTTAGGTAGCTTTTCATTTCTGTAAGTGAATGCATTGTATTACACCGGGGAATCTTAACCCACAGTATGTCACAGGTCTAAAGGGAAACTCTTAAGATTGATCAAAAACTTGATGTGTATATGTATTTTTCTGGATATAAAACATTTATCAAATTCTCAAATATATCAATAAACTGCCCCACCAACTGCTTAAGAAAACCAGTGTCTTTTAGTTTTAAAATTGCGTGATTCTTACAAACGTAACTCTAGGCATACTTGTCTTTGGAGGTGTGGCTGCATCATGGAGTACTGAGGGCCGCTGTGCCTGGGGATCCCTGGTATTCTGGCAGCATTCTGAGCCAGTCTCATCTGATGGGCTTGGAAAGCTCCACAGTTCATGTTGCCTCTTTGCATTGTTTGCACACTGATCAATCTTGGAGGCTATAAAAAGAAGAAACTGCAATTTATATAATAATTTTTTTAAAGTCTGGGGATTGAACTCAGGGGCATTCTACCTCTGAGCTACCCCCCCCCAGCCCTATTTTATTTTTTATTTTGAAACAGGATCTCACTAAGCTGCAGAGAGCCTCATTAAGTTGCTGAGGCTGGATGCGAACTTGGAATCCTCCTGTCTCAGCTTCCCAAGTACTAGGATTACAAGCGTGCGCCACCACACCCGGCTTATATTATACTTTTAATAAATTTATCTTTCAACTATAAAATGTTATGCTAAAAATAATTCAGTCAGGATAGAAGGGTATAAAGTAGCAGGTGTAAGTCATTTTCATCTCTAGCCCCAACCCCTAGAGGACTAATAATAAGAGTTTGTGTATCACTCAAAAATTTCCCTATCCCTTTTTCAGTGCGTGTGTACATGCCTTAAAAGCACATTAACTTATTTCACCCTGAAGTAACAGTTTGATTGGGAGGGGCAGAGAAAGCATGAGGGACACAGAGATGGAAATGATTTGAACAACTGCCTAAAAGAGCATATCAGATCTTAGGTAGAAACAATCTGGTTCTTTGGCCCACAGCTAAATACGGAAGGCGAAAAAGATCTGATGTACAGAGATGAGAACTCTGGTACTTCCAGATTAACAGTGAATTAATTTTGTTTCCCATGATAAGTTATTTACTTTTTGCCTTTCTTTTTCACACTTCCCCACATTCCTATCACAACCGGAGCAAATACTTAAACTCTGACCTTTGAACTCTATTTCTGACACATTTAAAAGTATAGTCTTGATTGGCTCATAATTTGTATCAATAATGTAGTAAAATAATACTCACCTGCTGTTGTAACATCTGAGGGGCTGCTTGTCTAGGATGCTGTTGTGTTGTTGTTGTTGTAGTTGGTACAGGAGCTGGTGGCTGCTGCATCCTCATCTGTTGCAACTGCTGATGTTTCTGTGCATACACTTGCTGTTGCATGTGCTGGAGTCGAAGTTGTGCTAAATTAATCTGTCCAGGGGTTTTACTAATGTGGTTTGTCCCTGGAGGAACTTGCCCAACTACAACATTAGGAGTATAACCAGGAGCTGGTTTACTCTCTATTACTAGATTACCTGAGGATTTAAAAAAGAATTTGCATATAATCAACTAACTTGTTTACTTTGCAGATTAATCATTACCTTTTCCTTCTTCTGCCAACTATCATCACCTCAAAGCTTCCAGTAGTACAGCAGAGATGGGAGAGGTAGATTTAAAGATGATGATGATGATAAACCTAATATATTTCAAAGCCCCACTCCGAATGATTGGTGATTATTCAGAAAATCCTATCTCCCTTAGTCTTTATTTATAGAGATGTACAGAAAATTAAAGAACTGAGAGAGATATTATTAGGAGACTCATCTAGTCAATGTAAAGCAATTCTGCCATGACAAGACTCAAAATATACTCAAGATTGCTAATACCAATTCAGTCTGCTTTTGAATTGCCAAAATATACTATATTGCTATAAAACTTTCTTTTGCAAAAATACTGAATGGTTTAGATCATTCATATCCTTAGAAATGACCATTTCCTTTGCTTTTCACAAAGCCATTGCTTTCTAGCAAGAGAAAGAAAAATTTTAAGAAGATGTGATTTATGGCAGAGGTTGGTAGGCCACATGAGATCTGTCACAGTCTTTAATTTTGTTTGTTTTTACAGACATTTGAAAGTGTAAAAAACATTCTTAGCTATTACTATGCCATACAAAAACAGTTTGTTGATGCTGGATCTAAGGCTATAGTAAAATTTGAATATAACGTTTTTCTTTTACCCAAAACAACTTTTTTTTGGGGGGGGAGGGATTACTTGGAATTGAACCCAGAGACATTCTACCTCAGCCCTTCTTACTGTTTTATTTTTTAACAGGGTCTCATTAAGTTGCTGAGGCTGGACTCAAACCTGCGAACTTCTTGTCTCAGCCTCCCAAGTACTAGGATTACAGGTATGAACCACCATACCTTGGGTGTCTACCTTTTTCTTTATAAAATCTATTAAAATTATTATTTTTATATTTTTATTGGTACATTATAGTCTTAAAATAGTCTCACATCATAAGGTAGTAAATAGTGATAGTGACATACATGCACAACACAATTCCCAATGCGAAGGACTTGACTATTCTACAAATGATTTTCCTCAAACTGTAGACAGCTCTAATTATTGGGAATTTTATCTTATTAATTTTATGAGACAGGGTCTCACTGTGTTGCCCAGGGTGGTTAGGGCTCAAGCAATCAGCCTCCTGAGTAGCTGTGACTACAAGCACCCACCACCACACTTGGCTATTCTTTTTTAAATTGAGCTGTTTTTCTATCTCTCTAGAACTTTCACCCAATGGGCTTTATGTCCACAATGTGGAGTAACAAACTCCATTTCTCTTCCATGTGAAAAGTACTGCTTTTATCTTTCAAACACTTCTCAGGATATGACTATTGGACACATCATCTTTCTGAAAGTCCTACTCTAGTATACCACTTGGCATAAACTAAGGATCTAAGAAATTCTCCCAGAAAATGAAGTGCGAATAAGGTTTCTATGTGAGAGAGTCAACATTAATTTTTTAAAAAGTAGAGGGAAATGCCTAGAAATGGTGCATATTAAAGACCACCAAATAGGGACTGGAGTGTAGCTCAGTGGTAGAACACAAAACCCTGGGTTCAATCACCAGCACAGAACAACATTACTATATTAACTAAATACTGTTAAGATGCAGTGACACAGCAACACAAAACTGTAAGTAGAATGAGTTTCCAATGAATAACATATATTCCAAGTCACTCATTCATTTTAAAGTTAAAAATTTATCAAATCTGCTATAATTTTTTTTTTTTGGTATTAGAGGTTGAAGCCAGGGGCATTCTACCTCCAAGGTATACGCCCAGTCGTTTTTTGTTTTAGGGTCTTTTGGGTTTTTTGAAACACTGTCTCGATAAGGTGCTAAGGGCCTCACTAAGTTGTTGACACTGGCTTTGAACCTGCAATCCTCCTGTCTCAGCCTCCAAGTACTGGGATTACAGGAGTGCGCCACCATGCCTGGCTTGTTTTCTCTTCTCAATTTGGTGTTCCAAGTTAAATTTATGAAAAAATTTCTCACCGGGCGTGGTGGCACACACATGTAATCCCAGTACTTGGGAGGCTGAGACAGGAGGATCGCAGGTTTGAGGACAGACTCAGCAAGTAGTGAGACTCTCATCAACCTAGTGAGAGAGACCCTATTTCAAACTAAACATAAAAATAGGGCTGGGGGTGTAGCTCGGAGGTAGAATGCCCCTGGGCTCAATTCCCAGGGGGGGAAAAAAATTCTCAGGCGGGGTGTGGTGGCGCACGCTTGTAATCCTAGTACTTTGGGAGGCGGAGACCGGAGGATCCAGGTTCGCAGCCAGCCTCAGCTCACTCTCTCGCTCTCTCTCTCTCTCTCTCTCCTTAGTGAGGCCCTCCGCAACTTCGTAAGACCCGGTTTCAAAATAAAGTATAAAAAATAGGGCCAGGGGCGTAGCGCGGAGGTAGAACGCCCCTGCGTTCAATTCCCGGTACCACAAAAAAAAAAAAATTCTCACCTAAATTAACTACATTCTTTGCCCAGAAGGTAGGATCACAATGGAAACGTATTGCTCCATTAGCAGCAGGGACAGGATCACACCGTGCTTTCAAAATATGACGCAACTGAAAAGTAATCTTAAAGAGAAAAAATTTCATATTAGTCCTGAAATTAAATACCAATTGAGAAAACATACAAGACAGAGACATTTTTAAAAGTTAGTTTAAATTAGCAGTCAAATAAAATGCATATGCTTGAATTTTTGCCATTTTGGATAATAAACTGCATTTAAGATACTAGATAAAAGAATACATACTATATGGTTCCATTTACATAAAATTCCAGAAAATGACAGCCATCAGATTGGTGGCTGCCTAAGGTCAGGGGTAAAAGGGACAATGAAACTTTAAGGGATGATGGAAATTTTCTGTATCCTGATGTGGGGGTAGTTACATTTGCCAAATTTCAAATTCATACTTTTTTTTGGTACTGGGGATTGAACCCAGGACCATTCTACCTCCAAGTTACACCCCCAGCCCTTTTTATTTTTATTTTATTTTATTTTATTTATTTATTTGTTTTTTTTTTGCGGTACTGGGGATTGAACCCAGGGGCATTTTACCTCCGAGCTACACCCCCAGCCCTATTTTTTATTCTTTATTTTGAAACAGGGTCTCACCAAGTTGCGGAGGGCCTCACTAAGTAGCTGAGGCTGGCCGCAAACCTGGATTCTCAGGTCTCAGCCTCCCAAGTACTAGGATTACAAGCATGCGCCACCATGCCGGCTTTTATTTTTATTTTGAAACAGGGTCTCGCTAAGTTGCTAAGGCTGGCTTTGAAACTACGATCTTCCTGTCTCCGCCTCCCATGCACTGGGATTATAGGCATGCATCACCACACCTAGCTCAAATTTATACTTTACCAGGTATAGTTCACCATTTATATGTAACGCCTTCAGCAGATTAAAGAAGAATAAAGATACATCGGGTCTCACCAGTCGCTTGCTGTACAGTAGTGCTGTGCTGCTACCACTTGCGATCGCCCAGTTTGTGAAGTTCATGACGTGCTTCACCTGCCGGGAGAGGCCTGTGATGTCACTCTGCTGCTGCAGGAGCTTCATCTGCCTTTCTTTTGTGACATTCTGAAATAGAACAAGAGTTCCACTGAAGAGTACTATGTGAAAAATGTATGTACACAATACATTTCTTTTAAAAATGGAAGAACAGGACACGTTCACGATTATTTAATAAGCTATGATCAACCAGGAAAAATCACTAACAAAAGTGGGATTAAAACTTAGTTCTCTAAGCTAAAACATTTCACATAAGGAAATTAATGTTAACTGATGTCTTTTTTCTTTCAGCACACAAAATGTCTGTTAAAAATAGTGTCTTCCTGTTAGGTTAATCCAATATACAATATGGAATTTTAAGCTGACCTTTAGAAATAACTTTACATAATCTTAACTCACTACACTTCCTAGACCAACAAAAATGCTGTGTCATCAGTGCCACCCACTGGTGTGGCATGAGACTGAAGTTAAAATTTCTTCTCTTAACCTAAAACGAAACAAAAAAGAGCTCTAAAGAGTAGAATTGGGGAAACTTTTTGATATGACATATTCATAAAGAACAAAGTAGTGAGAACTGACCAAACTAGAAAAATCAATTTCAGGAAAATGCTGCAAACGAAAAACTGCTTAATGGGAATTAAAATCCCGAGTAGGGGTGGGTAATATCCTATTTCCTTTGACATTCAACATGCCAAAAACCTACCTACCTACTTCTTTCTTAACCATTTCTCCCTCAAAATTACTCAACTTAGTTTGACTGAACAATATTTTTCCCTAAGGAAACAAGTTTCTTATTTTATAATGTATATCAATGGATATAAGTATTCAACTGACAAAAATTTGACTTATAACTTTACTAGAAATCATCCTTTTTACAAAGCTTAGAAACAACTTTCTTTTACAAAGTTTAGGAACATATTACACTAGAAAACCTCTATTTTTAAAATTATCATGTTAGGAGTTTGTGGCATATTTATCATTAGATATTAGTCTTAAGAGGCGTCTTTTAATTCTGAAGCTCTTGAAATGGTTTTACAAATAACATTTTAGATGTATAGCTAAAATGTATTTATAGTAAGTTATAATGTATAAAAAATAGTTACTGCTAAGTGCTCTCCATTCACATGGCCTGAGGGGGCGAGGCTTATTAGGGTTGAAAGCAACTGACTAGATGTATAACAGGAAAGAGACCCCCCAACTTTAATGATATGTGTGAGAATACTTTTAATCTCACAATTGTGTTTCAATGAAAAGATTTAAAAGAAATTCAGAGGTAACATTCTGCTCACAGAAAGAAATTATTCTTTCATTTGTATGTAATTATGTGCCTCATATTTTCAAGGGTTCTATGAAGAAATGGAATAGAAAAAACTCTAAGGGCAATTTGAGGTAAATGAAAGTTAAACAGTCAAATACACGGTTTAAATTATTACTATTCAGTGATAGAGAGAACAAAGCCCCGTATCATCTGAGCCTACTTAAGAGCACAAAATTTTCACAAAAAAATTTCACAAAATTTTCCTGTTCTACTTAAGAGCAGGAAATTTTAAGGCAAGAAGTTTCTTTTTTGAAAAAGTCAACTTCTCGGAAAATTCACATTTGCAATTTGCTGAGAACAAATCAACTGTGGGCAGTAAAGACAAGCAACTGATTAAAAATTAATTTGAATTTCACAAAGTTACCAGATTCTCATCTAGAAATTAACATCTACATAATAATCTCAAAATATGTAACACAAAGACCTAGTACAGTAAAATTATCAGTAAGTTTACGGTTTATAAATTTTAAAACAAGCAGTATTTTTGGCAAAAAGTATGAAAATATTTTTAATGTAAGATGAAATACACAAATGGCCGAAGCCCAATGCACATTTATATGAAAAAGTTAAATTGAGGCACCTAGTTGGGGAGAAGAAAAGAAAAGTGGTGCGCTTGCTTGTCTTCATGTACATCATATTTAGTAACAGCTCTGTCATTCCTAAGAGGACAGCATTATCTTCTAATCGATACAGCTAAAACCAATGTTACTAAATTGGGCTGCAAAACAACTAGAAAAAAGGTCTCTTTCCCAATAGAAAATGGAAAAAAAACTTATTTTTTATTTTACTTTATTTACATATACCCCAACCCATTTAAAAGAGCTTTCAATAAACATTAAAAACAGCTGAAGAGCAAAAGAGAAGCAGTTTTTTGTTTTATTTTGGCTTTGAACCATACCTCTAGCTGCTGTAAGAGAGATTTTCCTTTCTTATTAATTTCATTGATAAGGGTGAAAATGGCCACTTTAATTTCCTGTTCTACTCGTTTGTTAGTCTCATTTACTTCTTTTATCCTGAATAAGAGAAATGCATCATTAGGTTATCAACTTATCCTATGTCTCTGTCATCAACTGTTACAGAAATTCATCCAACTGGGCACTTAACCAAGTAATTAAAAGTTAATACTTTGTCAAAGTGTACAATTTGTGTTTCGGCACACCTAACCACTTAATTTGGTCCAAACAAGCTATGTATAGAGACAAAGAATGAATTTAATATTTAGTAATTTTAAAGTAAGCTGATAAAGGCCAATTCATTGAGATGGAGAATAATTTCCTTAAGTCACTATTAACATGAATGTGATATGCAGACATCTAACACCAAGGATTGCTAGTTAGTGTCAAATATGACACATTGGTTCAGTTTAATCTTAATGCTTTCTATGAACAATGTGCAAAACAACAATGTTGTGACCAATTATCACCTTTTGAAAGAACAGGAATTAAACGTAGAAGCATTTGTTTTTACTTAAAATTTAACCACTCTAACTGGGCATGGAGGTGCACGCCTGTAATCTCAGTACTTGGGAGGCTGAGACAGGAGGATCACAGGTTCGAAGCCAGCCTCAGCAACTTAGCGAGGCTCTCAGCAACCTGGCAAGACCCTGTTTCCAAATAAAAATGAAACAAAATAGGGGTGGAGGGTATAGCTCAAAAGTAAAATGCCCCTGGGTTCAATACCCAGCACCACAAACACAAAACAAAACAAAAACATTAAAAACAAAAAAACGTAACCACTTAAAATATACTACCCCGTTCCATCATTTCCTCTCAAAATGGTTTCCTACTGTATACAGTAAAGGGCATAAAACATTTTCAATCTATCTGTGTTTTCTCTTCTTTCTTTCCTTCTCTTCCTTTCTCTTTCTTTCTTTCTTTCTTTGTTATTGTTAAAATTTGTTTGGTGCTGGGGATTGAATCCAGGGCTTCTCGCATGTTAACCTAGTGTTCTAACTAGCTGAGGAATACCCCAAACATCCCTAGCCCCTCAATTCATTTTTAAGAATTGCTGTTAGATGTTTTAGAATTAGTTATGGGCAGCCAGGCATGGTAGCGCATGCCTGCAAATCCCAGTACTTGTGAGGCTGAGACAGGAGGATCGTAGGCTCAAAGTCAGTCTCAGTAACTTAGTGAGGCTCTCAGAAATTTAGCAAGACCCTGTTTCCAAATAAAAAAAAATAACATAAGTCTGGAGGCATAGCCCAGTGGTAGAAGGCCCCTGGGTTCCATCCCTAGTACCACTCATTCACTCACACACACATATACCCCCCCTTAAAAAAAAAGAAATAGTTATGGGCACCCACTGTGGCAATGAAGGTTTTAGTTGCAAATATGAAGTGACTAATACCTTGATTATTTAGAAAATGAAACATAGTAATCTCAACCAATATCAACAAATAAAATTTCAACAAACAAGCTGGGCACAGTGGCATTTGCCTGTAATCCCAGTGACATGGGAGGCTGAGGCAAGAGGATTGCAAATTCAAGGCCAGCATTAGCAACTCAGCAAGACCTTGTCTCAAAATAAAAAATAAAAAGCACTGGGAATGGAGCACAGTAATAGAGCCCCTGGGTTCAATCCCCAGTACCACAAATTAATAAATAAATGTCAACAAACAACCATAATAGGTAGCCTTTTTATATATATATATTCTACTTCTGTACAAACTGCTTTTCATTTGTCAAATGCAGATTTGAATAATTTTAATACGCTCTGAGCAATAGTAATGTAGTTTTTTCCTCCTTTGTCTCTATATAACAGCCTATGTGGGCACTTATTGAAAATGTTATCGAATTCTTTATCTTAATAAATGAAAGACTTAAAAAAATAAAGGTACTAATTGCTAGTGATAAGAAAAATAGGTCCTGCAACATAAAATGACTGAGCCAAAGATGAAAATCATTAAGCATCTGAAAACAGAGAATAGTTAGTCTCAGACTTACTGAATTTTAGGCAGGTTCATTTGTGAAGGAAGAAAAAAAAGTACATTAAAAAATAACAAGCCGGGCGTGGTGGCGCACGCTTGTAATCCCAGTGCTTGGGAGGCTTAGACGGGAGGATGCGGGTTTGCGGCCAGCCTCAGCTACTTAGTGAGACCCTGTTTCCAAATAAAGAATACAAAATAGGGCTGGTGGTATAGCTCGGAGGCAGAATGCCCCTGGGTTCAATCCCCAGTACTGCCAAAAAAAAAAAAAAAAAAACCGAGCTGGGCATGGTGGCACACGGCTGTAATCTCAGCTACTTGGGAGGCTGAGGCAGGAGGATTGCAAGTTTGAGGCCAGCCTGGGCAACTTAATGAGACCCTGTCTCAAAATAAAATTAAAAAGGGCTGCGTAGCCCAGTGGTAGAGCACTTGCTTAGCATGAATGAGCTGCTGGGTTCAATCCCGTGTGTGGGGGGGGGTACCACATAGCCCAGTGGTCCCTTGCCTAGCATGTGGGAAATGTGTGAGGCCCTGGGACTGATCCCCAGTAATGCAAAAAAATATTTAATAAACAGATAGGTCATTGAAAAATGGGTCTAGAAGGGAGATTATTACATCAGAGATTTTAATCCTTTTTTTAAAGCTTTCTGGAGCTGAAATCATTAATCTCTCCCAAAGCTATATGATTTTATAACAGGTAAAACTTTTGTTCTATTTCAGGAAAATATGCACAAAAGTATAGTATACATATAAAATATAAAATATTCATTTAAAAGTATGGGACTGCCATATAAATCAAATTACTTCCTCTGAAAGGGACATATATCTATAACTTGGGAGAAGACAGTTATCTTCTCTAACATCAATCACAACATACAGCAGTTTAACCTAAAACATCCTGACATTTCCACAACCCCAACCATTAATGAAGTGTGTGTGTGTGTGTGTGTGTATTTATTATCTATAGAAGCCTTTTCTTTTGGTATCATCTAAGCCGAAGGGTTCTATCATGTGTAAAGCACATTTTTATTCATTCAATCTTTGGGGGGGGCACAGGGGATCGAATTAAGAGGCATTCTACCTCGGAGCTACACCTCCAACCCTTTTAATTTTTTATTTTGAAACAAGGCCTCGCTAAGTTGCTGAGGCTGGCCTTAAACCTGTCTCAGCCCCCTAAGTACTGGCATTATAGGCATGCACCACCAGGCTCTGTTTTCATTCAACGTTTTAAATATTTTTGAGCATCTATTATATGCCATTTTACTCATGACAAATTAAAGAACACTAATATTCAAGAAAAAGTTCCAATATTTGTGAGTTTATATAATAACTACATAGTAACCCTATTCATACCTCCAGGAATTTCCAGGTTTTAATTATGCCAGCTCCAGGTGTTTGACTTTCTAGTGTAAGAGTCCTAACCTTGTTGATATGCTCTCTCAAGGAACTTATTCCTACTTTCCCAATAAATTAGTTTAGAAATGTACCAAAATACAATAATTAAGTAATGATGATGGTGGCAGGAACGAAAAAAATAGTAGCAGCAGCTAAAATCTGAGTGCTTATTATGTGCCAAAAACTACTGTTTTTAATGTTTGTTTTAGAGATGGGGAAATAAATTTGTTCACTAGTCTTGATATTCTCTCCTCTCTACTGTATGTTTCACACAATCTCTAAATTTTATAATTCAACTTTCTACACTAATTTCTTTTACCAAGTTTAAGGTTTAAACAGACTACAATTTTTTTCATTATAAAATAATCAAAGATATATTTTAAAAGAGTTTAAAAATTTGGTGAATTAAATTGTTTAATTAACAAATATTATAATCCCAAACTCAAATTATATAATTTCATCTTTTAAAAAGTTTTATATATACATACATATATATATATATATATATGCTTAATATAGTAGGAAAATAAAGTTAAACTGGACCCATTCCTCTTTAATAATCCTTAATGTGATTTTATGGTTTTAAGGCAATACACTTACCTATTCTGCACCTGAGTAGCTGCAAAATGAACATAATTCTTCTTCTCAAGAAGCTTGGCCAATAGATTCTCAATCGCGCCCTTCTGATTTTGAAAAGCTTCTTCTAAAAACTGATACCTAAAAATAAAAAAAACAAAAACTACATCTAAAACAAAGTTTACAATTAAGATTTGAGAAATAAAGAAGAGTTACTTGAGTCAATCTTGAAACCTTAAATGATCAACCCTACATGCTGGCCACTTGTGTATTATTACCTCAAAGGCAATTTTGACTCTCAATTCCTCCTTTCTGGCCCTGAAAAGTCATTATGAAAGAAAAAAATAACTTAAAAAATGTTTGAGTACTCTTATATTAGAGTTTTGACTCAAAATTATAATTTTTTTTGGTACTGGGGATTGAATCCAGTAGCATTCTACCCCTGAGCTAAACTCCCAACCCCCAGCCCTATTTTTTATTCTTTATTTTGAAACAAGGTCTCACTAAGTTGCAGAGGGTCTCACTAAATAGCTGAGACTGGCCACGAACCTGCGATCCTCCTGTCCCAGTCTCCCAAGTACTGGAATTACAAGTGTGTGCCACCACACCCGGCTAAGATTATACTTTTTTAAAAACCTAAATATTGGACCAAGTTACATATTTCAAATCATAAAAAAAAAAACCATACAGCCAGGCGTGGTGGAGCACACTTGTAATCTCAGTACTTGGGAGGCTGAGACCTGAGAATCCAGGTTCACGGCCAGGCTAAGCTACTTAGTGAGGCCCTCCGCAACTTAGTGAAACCCTGCTTCAAAATTAAGAATAAAAAAATAGGGCTGGGGGTGTAGCTTGGAGGTAGAATGTCCCTGGATTCAATCTCCAGTACTGCAAAAAAAAAAAAAATACTATACAAAATACTGTTCTTTTTTGTTTGTTTGTTTTTGTTTGTTTGTTTTTTGTGGTACTGGAGATTGAACCCAGGAGCATTCTACTTCTGAGCTATACCTCCAGCCCTATTTTATTCTTTATTTTGAAACAGAGTCTCACTGAGTTGCAAAAAGCCTCACAAGTTGTTGAGGCTGGCCGCAAACCTGCAATCCACCTGTCTCAGCCTCCCAAATACTGGGATTACAAGCATGTGCCACCATGCCTGGCTTACAAAATACTATTAAAGGAAGGAAAAATCACTCATAGTTTCAACATCACAAAAACCAACATCACAGCTACCGCTATATATATAGCTGTTTGTTTATTTGTGCTGGGGATTATACCCAAGGCCTCCTGCATGCTGAGCAAACACTATCTTGCTGAGAGTCTCTACGTTGCTGAGGCTGTTCCCGAACCTGTGATCCTCCTGTCTCAGCCTCCTAAGTATTATGATTACAGGCATGCACCACAACGCCCTGGCAGACATACTATTACAGTCTATAGTTCCCTGGTTACCAGGAAGCTAAAATAATAATTTTCTTTAGTTTTATATTCTTTTTGTAAATTACTGACTAAATCAACAAATTGTTTTTCAGTTTCTTCTATATGCTTTCTCCGTGAGTAAAAAAAATCCATTTGGTTCATACTGTAGTAATAAACAGGCACAAATACGAATTGATACCACACTATGACAAGAGTTATAACTAAAGTATATATAGTAGTCTGCAACAAGAATCTAGTGCCTAAATTGGCCTCAGTACCAAAGAAAACTTCACAGAGAAGTCAGAACATTATCCTATTAGGTGTAGAGGCATGTATAGTACACTATGAAGAATTCAAGATGGACAAGAGAAATACGCAAAGGCCAAAATATGAGGCAATAATTGCTTTTTAAAAATCCAGAGGCAGACTGTGAAGGGCCTTGTATACCATGCTAGTTCTGCATTTTATTCTCTAAATAATGGGAAGCCCTTAAGGAATTCTAAGGAAAATGTGAAAATCAGATTCATATTCTAGGAAATCATCAGACAGAATTATAAAACACATGAAGAAGAGGAAGAGAAAGACCAGTTAGAACTCTAAAAGGCACTCTAATAAGAGACCAAGGTATACTGCTGGTTGGTATAATCAAACAAACAAGCTGGAACAACTGACTTTGTCTTCAGAGGCATCGGAAGCCTGGGTCATCTGGGAGGTTGTTATGACAAGGTCCATGGTTCAATAGCTAAAGCAAAGTCAAGAAAAGATCACTGAGAATGTAGAGTTTAAGGTACAGACAAACTTATAATTGCCTATTTGGACACTGAAATTACAAAGGCAGGAATTAAGATGAGAATAAAGATATGAGCATCTAGATGTCTGTCTTCAGTAAAAGTCTTAGCTAAGGTAGACAAGGGAAATGGGAAATGGAAAATGCTATGAAATTAACATAAAGGAAAGTTTGCTAACATAAAGTGAAGTTTACTTAGTGGTGGGATCCAAAGGGTAAAGTAAGAGCTGGGCATGGTGGCACATGCCTGTTATCCCAGTACTTGGGAGGCTGAGACAGGAGGATCGTAGGTTCAAAGCTTCAGCAATTTAGTGAGGCTCTCAGCAACCTAGCGAGACCCTAAAATAAGAAATAAAATCAGGCTGGGGGGTATAGCTCAGAGGTAGAATGCCTCTAGGTTCAATCCCCAGTACAGAAATAAAGAGAGTGAGGGAAAGGGGGGCTGAGAGAGGCAGGATGGCAGGCAGGAAGGAAGGAGAAAAAGGGTAAAGGAAGAATGGAGGGCAGTAGAGGGAGAGTGTAGAACAATATGGGGATCTGTGTTAGCAATACTCTCAGTAACCTAGTGAGACCCTGTTTCAAAACCAAAGAAATGGCTCTGCATGGTGGTGCACGCCTGAAATCCTAGGCTGCACTAGCCAGGTATAGTGAGACCCCAATTTAGTGAAACCTTGTTTCAAAATAAAAAATAAAATAGGGCTGGGGGTGGAGTTCGGAGGTAGAATACCCCTGGGCTCAACCCCTAGTACCAAAATAAATAAATAAATAAATAAATAAACCCGAACATATTTTATCTAAGCATCTCTCAATCTATAGGTAGCAAGAGCTAGCCTTTTGTGAGAATTTACTAAATTTCCAGGTTGTGCCTAGTATCTTACACGCTTCTCTCAAAGCAAGTGTGTATGCGTGTGTGTGTGTGTGTATTTGCACGCGCGTGCACCCACACGCAGTGCTAGAGCTCTAATCAAGGGCCTTTCACGTTAGGGAGGCATTGTACCACTGAGTTAAAGAAAACTTAATGATGCAGATACTATTAACACCTTCACAGTTAACAGCTAGGTGCGCACTGGACAATTCTGTGTGTATCAGTTCCTCTTCAATAAAATGTGAAATAATCACATCAATCTTTATAGGATTATTCTAAGAATTAAACTGATCAAAAACTATCACTGTTATTCTTTGCAGTAATTTAAAAGAATTTACAGTGTTGCAATATAAAATCTCAAATATTCAACAACAACAAAGACTACTATGCACACAAAGCACCACGAACATGTTTTTCAAGGTATTTTTAAAAAGAAAAAGCCACGTTCTTTATTTAAGGCTCAAATGGGATGAGTGAACTAAGTGGCTATGTGCCAAAAACCAGTGGCACTTGCAGCAGTGCTGACCAACTGATGAAATAGCAGATCGCAGAATTCAAAGAAGTTTTTTCACTATTTGACAAGGATGGCGATAGAACCGTAACAACAAAGAAATTGGGAATTATAATGAAATTTCTTGGGCAGAAACCCACAGTAGAGGAGTTACACACAGGATATGATTAACAAAGTAGATGCTAATGGTAATGGCATAGTTAATTCCTTAAATTTCTGACAATGATGGCAAGAAAATGAAAGATACAGATAGTGAAGAAGTGAAAAATCTAGAGATGCAGTCTGTGTGATTGACAAGAATGGCAATGCCTAAGCCCAGCATTGTGGCACACGCCTATCACAGGTTCCAGAACAGCCTTGGCAATGTAGCAAGACTCTCAGCAACCTAGCAAGTCTGTTTCAAACCAAAACACAAAAAGGGCTGTGGGTGTAGCTTGGACGCAGAATGCCCCTGGTTTCAATCCCCGGTACCACCATCACCACCACTCCACACACAATGAGAATGGCAATACCTCTATTAATACAGCAGAGCTTTGCCATGTGATGACAAATTCTGGAGAGAAGTTAACAGATGAAGAGGGAAGCAGATAACTGGTGGTGATCGTCAAGTAAACTGAAGAGTTTGTACAACTAATGACAGCCAAGTGAAGGCAGTAAACACAATTATTAAATTTCTTGTGTAATCCCAGTACTTGGGAGGCGGAGACCGGAGGATCCAGGTTCGCAGCCAGCCTCAGCTACTTAGTGAGGCCCTCCGCAACTTTGTGAGACCCGGTTTCAAAATAAAGTATAAAAAATAGGGCCGAGGGTGTAGCTCGGAGGTAGAATGCCCCTGGGTTCAATCCCCAGTTCCACAAAACAAAACAAAACAAAAAAAATTACTTGTACAAAATTGTTTGACTTTTCTTAGTAACTTAGTGTACAGTTTTTCCCTACTGTCTAAAAGAATATACATACAGTACTAAGGACTTCATTTCTCCGGGTTTTCTTATTTTACTGTCATTGTCCTGAAACTTTATTTTAGAAAATTACCTATTTGATAAAGTAACATGTTGTATGCGGCTTACTCTGGATCTATCTTCTGCACATATAAACTTAGATGGAGTTGTCAAATGAGGGAACATCTGGGGTTTATGCCTTTTTCTTAGCTTTTTTTTTTTTTAGTACCCGTCAGCATGCTGTTGTGGAAGTTTAGAGTTGTAACTCCCTGTGGACTATGGACAGTTCAATAACATGTACTTAAAAATTGCACTACTGCCTTGGGAGGCTCTGACAGAAGGATCACAGGTTCGAGACAAACACATGGTAACTTAAAGATGGTGCTTCAAAATAAAAAAATTTTTAAAAAGTTGCACTATTGTAAAGCAGACATATTAGACAGGTACTCATGTAGTATTTGTGTGTGTGTGTGTGTGTGTGTGTGTGTGTGTGTGTGTGGCTAGTCTTATACCAGAAACATTTTCTTTTATAGTTACTTGCTTACCAAACTTTGGTTAGCCACTTAAAAAAAATCGATTGACAGCACAATTTTCTTCAAATCCATTTCAAGTTGTTTTGCGATTTAAAAAATTACAATTTAACACACACACACATACATACATACCACCAAGAACAACAAGAAAAAAGTCTCTATAGCTGGGTATGGTGGCACATGCCTGTAATCACAGTACTTGGGAGGCTGAGACAGGAGAATTGCAGGTTCAAGGACAGCCTCAGCAATCAACCTAACAAGACCGTTTCAAAATAAAAATTAAAAAATAGGGCTACATGTATAGCTCAGAGGTAGAATGACCCTGGGCTCAATACCCAGTACCACACACACACAAAAAATCACAATCTCACTTTCCTTCTGTAATGCTAATTCACTGTTAATAGAATCCAAAATGAAACAAAGAAAAAAACTGGAGGAAAAAAAGGAGCAACGGTGAGTCCTAATCACACTGATGTAAGATGTAACTGGTATCACCAAAGGGGAAGAAAGAGAAAATATTATGAAAAATTATAATTATGGACAAAATTTTCCAAATTTGATGAAAACTCTAAATCTGAGGATCTAAGCTCAATATTTTCCAAGCTCCCAAACAACTTAAGAAAACACTAGGAATATCATTTCCAAACAACTTAAAACCAGCAAAAAATCTTAAAAGTGGCTAAAGAGGTAAAAAAGATACATTACGAACAAAGATAAAACAAATTTCTTTTTTTTTTTTTTGTAGTTCTGGGGATTGAACCCAGGGGCATTCTACCTCTGAGCTACACCCCCAGCCCTATTTTTTGTTCTTTATTTTGAAACAGGGTCTCACTAAGTTGTGGAGGGCCTCACTAAGCAGCTAAGGCTGGCCACAAACCTATGGTCCTCCTGTCTCAGCCTCCCAAGTACTGGGATTACAAGCGTGTGCCACCACGCCCGGCTAACATCTTTAAATTACTCAAACTGCCAGCCTATAATTATTAATATAGCAAAAACATCTTTCAAACAGGATGGTGAACTTTTACTAGTGATTAGTATTTCATTAGTTTCACTGTGATGATAGTTTCATAGGTGTAAATCTCACCATAAAGCAGAGATCCAAAAGTCCTATGACCTCAGTATAAAGGCAACTTGCCCCTCATAAGATGGAAAGAAAGTCACAATGATGCTGTGGAAAAGCAGACAGGAGAACTCTTAGATACTACATCCACAAAAAACCCCACAAGGGGATTTTCAGACAAATTTACATCCTGTGAGTAGTTCAAAACTTTGTCCTGGAAATTTAATTGTCCCAAACTAATAGTGCTTCAAGACAATAGCAACAGAAAATTTAATCCTTTAGGAAAGCCTCTTAATTCTAGTCCAATAATCTGCATAAACAATTTTTCAAGGAAAGTGAGAAGTTCCTGCTCTGAAATAACCTACATACATACACTCTCACTTGTACATGTGGAAACATGGTACCTTGAGCAAAAATAAATAACAGAAAAATAGACCTATTAGCAGCAAAATATCTATGCTTAAGTATGTATGTATGTACGTGTGTATGAATGAATGTATACATATACACATATATACATATACATATATATATATATATGGTATTGGGGATTGAACCCAGGGACATTGTATCTCTGAGCTACATCCCTGGTCCAATTTTACTTTCTATTTTGAAACAGAGTCTCATTAGGTTGCTGAGGGCCTCACTGAGTTGCTGAGGCTGCCTTCAAACCTACCATCCTCCAGAGGTTGAGACAGGAGAATTGCAGGTTCAAGGGCAGCCTCAGCAACTCAGCAAGGCCCTCAGTAACTTAGGGAGATTCTATTTCAAAAATAAAAAATAAGCCAGGCGAGGTGGGGAATGCTTTAATCCCAGTACTGGGGAGGCTGAGACAGGAGGATCGGAGGTTTGCGGTCAGCCTCAGCTACTTAGTGAGGCCCTCTGCAACTTAGTGAGGCCCAGTTTCAAAATAAAGAATAAAAAATAGGACTGGAAGTATAGGTCGGAGATAGAATGCCCCTGGGTTCAATCCCCAGTACTGCAAAAAATAAATAAATAAAAATAATAAAATAGGGCTGGGAGTGTAGCTCAGAGGTAGAACGCCCCAGGTTCAATTCCCAGTCCCACCCCCCCACACACATACACACAAAAGAAATACAAGCTAGAAAGTATTCAGGCAACTATTCTATTTTAAAGGTTGAATAAAACATATAAAAGACCTCTTTTAACTTTCTGTGGCAACTCCCTGTGAACATCTTAATTTTATGTCTCAAAAACCCATATGTATTTATTTATTTATTTATTTATTTATTTAAACCCAGAGGCATTCAGAAAATACATGCAAAAAAGGCCTCCTAAAGACATTATGACATTTATACTAATGTCTCAAAGAGAGGACCTAGACAGAGAGATCAGAGATGAACTAAAAATGTTTCAGAGGTAGATCTGCACTGCTGAAAACAAAAATGACCAATCTACAGGGTTTGATTTTTATAATAATTTTACCAATTAACAAAATCTGTCCCTTTGCCAAACAGGTAATTTTTATCTGTCAAACTATCTACTCTGAAAATATTTCTTAAATCTTGTCTCCTGATATTCCTCTCTCCTCCAAGCTAACTCTTAGTCATATCCAATTATTCTCCTTTCATAAGTAATCATTCTGCTGAATAACTGAGTATATGGATTCCTTGAATAGTCTGATACTCTACTAGGCCCCAAAAGCTAAGATATTAAAATTAACTAAGCTAATCCCAGCTACTCAGGAGGCTGAAACATGAATCAAAGAACCACCATTATAAACTATCTTATTCTTAGCTGGGCGTGGTGGCGCACGCTTGTAACCCCAGTACTTGGGAGGCGGAGACCGGAGGATCCGGGTTTGCTGCCAGCCTCGGCTACTTAGTGACACCCTCTGCAACTTTGTGAGACCCAGTTTCAAAATAAAGTATAAAAAATAGGGCCGGGGGTGTAACTCGGAGGTAAAGTGCCCCTGGGCTCAATCCCCGTACCAAAAACAAATAAATAAATAAATAAATAAACTATCTTTCTGATAGTTTATTTATTTAAAACAGTTTATTTAAAACAGTTTATTTAAAATAGTTTATTTATTTAAAACATCTGAGCCAGGGGCAGCAGCACATGCCAGAAATCCCAGTAATTGGGAGACTGAGACAGAAGGATCACAGGTTCGAGGACAGCTTAAGTAACTTAGTGAGACCCTATTTCAAAATAAAAAATAAAAATAGCCAGGAGTATAGCTCAGAGGTAGAATGTTCCTGGGTTCAATCCCCAGTACCAAAAAAAAAAAACCAAAAAAAAAAAACAAAAAGAATCCAGAACTTTAGAGCAAACTGTCCTTCTAAACTAAGGATTTATTTTCAAATAAACAGAAGCTGCTGAGAGGAGTCATTGTTAGCAGACTTGTCAAATAAGAAATGCTAGAGTACACTCTTCTGGCCAACAGAATGTAACAGAAGGAAATTCAGATAGATAGATAGATAGATAGATGGATAGATAGATAGAGTGATAGAGTATGCACGCATGCAAGGAATGAGGTAAAACAGAAATGGTAGTAAATGAATAAATATAAAATACCAGACTTTTATTTTCCCTTCTCATAACTTCCTTAAAATATAGCTATTTACACCCCACTCCTCCCAAAAAAGCATTTTATAAAGTCAGGTAAAATGTGTATATGACTACATGATATGGCAATAAAGATAGGGATTAGATAAATTGAATTACTCTTTTGTAAAGCTACTATATTTATGAAGTGAGAAATAGTGCAATACTTTAAGTAGACATTAAGTCAGAGCTGCATATCATTATCCCTAAAGCAATCACTAAAAAGAATAGAGCTACAGCTTTAAAAGCCAAGAGTAGATATAAAATAGAATACTAAAATTATTTATAAACCTAAAAGAAGGCAGGAAGAAATAGAAGAACAAAACACAAAAGAAAGAAATAAAAACATACAATAGGGCTGAGGATGTAGCTTAGTGGTAGAACATGTGCTTAGCATGTGCAAGTCCCTGGATTCTAAGCCTAAAACCACAAAACAAAACCAAATAGTACATTTAAACCTAACCATATCAATTATTACATTAAGTAAACAGGATTAAATATTCCAATTGAAAGCTAGAGAAAGGGCCTCTAATCATAAGATAGAGCAAGGGGTGCTCAACTATTTATACAGCCACTATGTGGTTGAATAATTGTGGAAATCTTGTACAAAGCAAAATGAGAGGGAATCAAAGGAGATGAGGTCATGGAGGGGCATGCTTGAACCTGAATACAATCATTACAAATGAGAAGGTGCAGCTGGGCGTGGTGGTTCACTCTTGTAATCCCAGTACTTAGGAGGCTGAGACAGGGAGATCGCAGGTCTGAGGACAGCCTCAGCAAGTAGTGAGATTCTCATCAACCTAGTGAGACCCTGTTTCCAAATAAAAGTAAAATAGGGCTAGGGGTGTGGCTCAAAGGTAGAATGCCCCTGTGCTCAATCCCAAGTACCACACACACACACACACAAAAAGACAAGGTGCAGCACAGCAGCATGCATGTGTATGACGACAGCAAAGTACACAACAAGAACACTGGAACATAGGTCAAAGAACACAAAGACTAGATAGTCTGCAGGATCAAATTTGTACATATTAAAATTGCCAGGAATTAAAAGTAGTATTCTACAGTTTACCACTGAGTTAGAAACTAAAATCTTTAAGAAATAAAGGTGAATGACCCAAGGGTTTTTAGAGAACAGCAACAACGGGTTATAGATGATATGAAATTAAAATCTGGATATTGGGTGGAGGAAGAGAGGAAAAGAAAAAAGGTCACCAGTTAAGAGGGCTGCAGGGGAAGAAGAGTCTATTACAGCAAAAAGGCCCAGAAAAGGATCAAAGAAGTTGAGGATATAGAGATCCTGTTTATGACAAAACAAGAATTCAAGAGAAGAGGCAGGCTGGGCGTGGTGGCGCACACTTGTAATCCCAGTACCTGGGAGGCGGAGACCGTCCAGGTTCACGGCCAGCCTCAGCTACTTAGTGAGGCCCTCCGCAACTTCGTGAGACCCGGTTTCAAAATAAAAAGTATAAAAAATAGGGCCAGGGGTGTAGCTCGGAGGTAGAATGCCCCTGGGTTCAATCCCCGGTACCGCAAAAAAAAAAAAAGAGAGAGAAGAGGCAGGCCAGGCATGGTGGCGCTCGCTTGTAATCCCAGGACTTGGGTGGCTGAGACCGGAGGATCACAGGTTCGCGGCCAGCCTCAGCTACTTAGTGAGGCCCTCCGCAACTTCGTGAGACCTGGTTTCAAAATAAAGTATAAAAAATAGGGCCGGGGGTGTAGCTCAGAGGTAGAACACCCCTGGGTTCAATCCCTGGTACGGCAAAAAAATAAATAAATAAAAAATAAACGTACAGGTTCCATCTTATCCCATGCTACTACGCCCTAATGAGCTATCACATATGTCAAAAACTTGTCAGCAGGGTGTGGTGGCGCACCCTTGTAATCCCAGTACTTGGGAGGCTGAGACCGGAGGATCCAGGTTCGCGGCCAGCCTCAACTACTTAGTGAAGCCTTCTGCAAATTAGTGAGACCCTGTTTCAAAATAAAGAATGAAAAATAGGGCTGGGGTATAGCTCGGAGGTAGAATGTCCCCGGGTTCAATCCCCAGTACCACAAAAAAAGAAAGAAAAAAAGAAAAACTTGTCAACGATGATTTCTTGATTTACTCACTAATTTTGGTGGATCACTTCCTCTAACAGTTTTCTAGAAAGAGGTACTTGGGAGGCAAAGTTTCTCAATTCTTGCATGCTAAAAATGTATATATCTTATCCTTGGTAATTTATAGTTTAATTATAGAATTCTAGGTCAAAAATCTTTCCCCCTCACCTCTCAACTTTTGAAGTCACTATTCCAGCATCTTCTAGTTCTGGATATTGCTTTTTTTTTAAGATCCTATTGTTTGATAGTTATCTCACTGGTCACCTACAAATAAAGATCTTTTAAGCCGGGCGTGGTGGCACATGCTTGTAATCCCAGTACTTGGGAGGCTGAGGCAGGAGGACTGCAGGTTCAAGGCCAGCCTCAGCTACTTGGTGAGGCCCTTCAAAACTTAGTGAGACCCTGTTTCAAAATAAAGAACAAAAAATAAAAATAGGGCTAGGGGTGTAGTTCGGAGGTAGAATGCCCCTGGGTTCAATCCCCAGTACCGAAAAAAAGAAATCTTTTAAAAACTGTGGATCTTAAATCTTAACCCATAGTGTAATATTATCACAAGATGATATACATCCTCAATATGGGTCCTGTTTAAAATCATTGTTCTGGGTACTAAATGGGACATTTTATCTTGGTGACTCCGGGTGCTTAGGAGACTTTCTCGCTTTAATTATCTGATAATTGCCAAAAAAAAATCTTGTTTTCTTTTCCTATAATTCATTCTGATTGCCTGTCAGACTCTTCTTCATAACTTTTTTTTTTTTTTTTCGCTACC